>VXBO01007830.1:131640-207500 GCA_013400135.1 Rhinoptilus africanus | reverse complement strand
AAAAGAGAGGAACAGAAGAGGAAAAAAGAGGAATAGAGGGCCAGATCCTCCACAAAGATAAATTATCCCAATTCCATCAAAATCAAGGGAGACACAGCTCTTTGCACAAGCTGCCAATCTCATCCACCAACCAGACTCTCAACCAACTTGTATTTTGGGTCCTACAAAAAATTTCCTCTTGGAGTATAAAGCCTGTATTTATCCATTGGCCTTAGAAAGTATGCACAGCTGTGACATAAGTAACCCCTGCTCTGTTTTTAAATGTATGCAAACATAAAACGAAGAAGAAAAACGACATTAAAATAATGTTAAGGATTTGGCTCGGGGCCACCAACGCTAGGACATTCCAAGTTAAAGCTGAAACGACATCCTTAACCTTAACTCACCCCATTGTGCCTGGGTATTGCAGCTGCTGAAAGGGGAAAATCAGAGCGGTTACGGTCTGGCGTGTGAATGAGTGCTGAGGGACTCTTAAATCCATGATTATTTGGCTGCCGCACACCACGCACTGGATCCACGTGCTAGCAATCCTTATGCAATCTTTGCTGGGAGAGAAAAAGAAATATCCCTCAGGCTGCCTTTGCACAGTGACAGGACTTCAGGAGAAAGTAATTTTTAATTAATGCAAGATCTAGAACTGTGTTTGCAGAGGGCGTGAGGAGCAGCAATGGTGTAAACTGCTAACCCAGAGTACCTGTGGTCTGTGCATGGCCTGAGGAACCGCCGAGCAGCAAGTGATGCTGGGGAAGCAGCAGGTGAATCCTTCACCATTCAGTTATTTTTCATTGGAGAACTTTTCAGTAGAGGGTCTTTCAGAAAAAAATGTTTCAATACACCAACCCTAAATTTCCTGAAAGTCAAAACTGCTTTTTGTTTCCAAAATGAAAGATGAGATGTTGGACACAGTGAGGGTTTCCTTGAACTAGATTTTTCATTTTCATGCAGTTACTAGGTTGGGCATAGGTTCCTTTTCCTTTCCTTTTTTTTTTACCCAGTCCACCTCTTCCTTCTTTCTCTACTCCTAAAATGGTAGAAATTAAAATAGAGAATGACACAAGAGAGAAAGTAAGACTATAAGAAAACAAAGACTATCACCACAGAAATCTTTCAAGTCCAAACTTGGTCAATGGAGGGCTGGAAGCTGTAGGTAAAAAGCAATTGCAAAAACCTCTTGTACACACACATCTGCACGCAAAAAAAAATAAAAATACATAAATATTTGTAGTTTAGTCTAATATTTGCTTGACTTAAACAAACAACTGTGGCAAAGCTAGTCAAGATAGTCTTTATTTCTTTTTAAGGAAGTCTAGATCATCCTTGAGCTGAAATAGCTGGTGAATTGTCAGGCTCAGGCTACCCCTCTGGCCTTGATCTTCAGCAGTTCTCTGAGCGGCCACACATACACACATGCCCACGGATTTACCACATCCAAAAAGCACTAAAGCTATTTGGGATAGTCATTGAGATTTGAAGTTAAAGTGCAAATTGCTACTGTGATAATTTCCAGGACCTTGTTTCTGTAGTCAGTGTTGCCATTGTTTTAAGCAACCAACGGTGTCCACCACCAGGTAGAACACCCTTGGCCCGTCCTCTCTTTGCCTTGAGATGTAAGAGAGTGCTACCCAAAGAGTGTATTTTTCAACTCGGTGTTTTATCGTGCAGGAGAATGCACAATAAAAGGTATAAGCACTATTCTTATAGAACATATTACTGTGTCCAAGCCTCTCTATTCCACCAGGGATAGGAAAATAGCTGACTTGGTACAATAAACTCTTCGTATTTCTCTGCTTGCACAGTACCGGTAGATTTATGCCTATGCAAACTCAGCCCTGATCTTAGAGGTGAGAAGAGACAAGGAGGAATGAAGAGACCTAAGGGCTTAGATGTTTTGCTTTGCCACAGCCTTCATCTGGATCACGCCCCCTTGAACACTGCGGCAAACCAGAGTAAATTAGAGTAACCTACAGAAAGGGGAGGGCCCAGGTGCCTCCATCGGTCCCACAAGGAGTGAATCAAGTTTAAGAAGGCTTTACAGTGACCACAGGACATAGAGCTGGTGATCTTCCCTAATGAGATGGACAGTCAAATGGAATCAAAATGCTCGCAGACAGGTTCAGGGTTATCCGTTGGGCTACAGGTCTACCAAGGACTTGTTAGTTCATTGGAAAGACTTCGGCAGACCCTCCGCCATCTCCCTATTCCCACTTCCCAGGCTTTCTCTGCTGCTGCTGAGAACACTTCGTTTCAAGATGAAGGTAGTGGAATGGCACAAGGATAGGTTACAATAATAATTTAATCACAAAACATAAGCTCCACTGGAAAATACTGATGAGTGGTCGTATTTAACTGCCTGGTTATTATGTTTGATTAAAGTACAGTGCAAAAATATTAATTAATTGGTCTAGTTACATAGACAGCTTTATGTCCTGCAGCAATTCAAGTAATAAATTGATTTTTAGCTAAATGAGACACTGCAGGCTGAAGAAAAGGAGAAACTGGAAATAGTGCCTGAATGCATTATGTATTCTTCGTCTGGTTATAATGTATGTGTGGCATAAAATGCTGGGGAGAAATACAGAGAACAGTTCCTTCGGTGGGAGAACAAAACCTAATTCGTTTAGTGCCCTTTGAATATTTAAACTCCTCCATTCCACATTCGTGTAGTTTCACTCTCCCTAATACTACATGCTGGGCAGACTTCAATATTAAAACCCCCAAAATAAATTTACAATACAGCAACAAGTTAAAGAAGCTTTTAAATGGAAATGCCTCCAGCTGAAATAAGAGACAGTTGTATTTCAGCTCCCAGCACACAACTCTGCACAACCAAAGTCACTTCCAAAAATAACAGCACCTTGTTCCATTCTTTACAAGCAGAGCCAGAAAGAAAGGTTATATAGATAGAAATTTGATGCAGGTCCCTAAATCAAATCTAATGGGTTTGTCCTGTGATTTCAGTGGTATCCTGCCGGTTGTGCCGCCGTGCACAGAGCCCACAGGTCCGCCGATGGAGAGCCGGCACCCAGCTGCCCCCATGCCATCGGTGTATGGGCCACTGTGCCCAAAGCCACCCACACCAGAGTGCAGCGGGGACAAGCCCGGCCAGCTGAGCTGCCCGGGTAGCAGAGCACACTCACTAATTGGGATGTTGCCACATTTATGCCCCAAGACAAGCCCTTGATCTGCTGTTTCATTTGGCAAGGCTGCTCTGGACTCTAACCCTTGAGAGAGGCTTGGAGAAAACCCCATCACATCCAAATGGATGGGGAATAATGAGAAAAGCTTCAGGAGTCTGTTGCATTGATATTACAGGAAGAAAGAAGATGACAGAGAAGATCTGCATGTTCTGGGCTGAAGGTAGCTGCCTTCCTGCCTCACTGATACACTGACGCCGACACTGCGTGTGCTGCTCACGAGGACATTGCTTTTTGAGGGGAAACAATGAACACTGAGCGGCCAAAGAGAAAAGCGAGGGGTTTCAGAAGAAAGCAAGCACTCATGTGAAAACTGTCACAGCTACTTAGGAAATTGAAAATATTTTCCATCCTTGCCTGAAGGATGATTTCCAGATTTTAATTATTTCCCAATTGTCTCCCGAGAAGGATACATGGCCACCAACCTCATTTGGGCCTGAGGAAATAAGACGACTGTCAACTGCACAGAATAGATCTGATCAGATTAAGAGATATTTTGGTATTGAGCATAAGAATTTGATAAGGAAGCCGGAACAGTATATGTTTGGACGCGTACAAAACCCCACAGTATTTCTGCAAGCTCATGCCTACTTCACCGTGATGCTTGCACTGAGACACGGGAACAGATTGAGTCCGTTTACCTCTATACTCCACTCTTTTCACTATTTCCACTCCCAGCATCCACGTAAACCAAAAGCCAGTTTCAAGTAAACCAAAAGCCAGTTTCAAATGATCTGAGTAGAGCTGAAATTCATTGGGGGGAAAATGAAAGAACAGAAAGAACAGAAGAGAGCCTTAAGTTAGTTATATTGACCTAGAAATGGGTCTCAGGCACAACTGTAGACAGAGGGAAAACCAAGGTCAGTAAAACGAGGCTGAGCTGGACTGAGCTCAGAGGAGAATGACTCAGGAGCAGACCATACTTCAGAGCACATGAAGTATGAAGAGCAGTGACAAAAGCCGAGTTTGCTCTACCTGGGGGCTAAAGGGACATCTCATCAAAGTCTTCAAGCACCCAGCGGGGAGAGAAGGAGAAGATGGAGCCAAGCTCTTCTTAGAGCTGCACAGGCAAAGAGCAAGAGGAAACACACAGGTTGCAGTGAGAGAAATTCCATCTAGAAAAGGGAGAAAAACAACAGCAGGAGCAAATGCTGGAACAGATCGCCCAGGGAGACTGCAATCTCCATCCTTAAAGATACCCAAATCCCAACTGCACAGAGCCCTAAAACACCCATCTCACTCCAGACTTAGCCCTGCTGTGAGCAGGAGGGCTGGGTCAGAAACACCCACATGCCCCCCCCTTGCACCCAAGCTAATTATTCTATGTTCTATTTCATCTTCTATTGAGGCAGTACTTTTCCTAAGAGAAGAGGGAGTCAGTCTTCTAGCAACAGAAACCAATTTTAAAAAATCCTATGATTGAATATGAACACAATTCAATACCGAAAAACCCAAATCCCTTTTTACTGTCACTTAGCATACAGCAGTGCCTCTGACAGTGAGTACGCTTAACAGAAGCCCCTGCGAAATCAGAGTACTCTTTATAGTGGCATTTGAAGCCTTTGGTTTGGCAATACAGACAGAATGAACAAAAGCAATTGAGAAGAGATTGGCAGAGAAACTCAACTTCAACAAGTTCTTCACAATGGCACAGTGGTGAGTTCAGATCCCCTCTGAACAGCGATAGCACAAAGTCCAAAACTGCATGGGCAGACACCGGTACAACTCCAACAGCAATCAGACACGAAGGGGAAAGTTTATGGAGTAAATGAATGCTACTGGCGGCTCGGCATCTGATGAGTTTGAACAGAAAGCAAACAGAAAAGCTTCTATCCTTAACACTGTCCTGCAGTAAGCTTGTTCGTGGAGCTGTATATATATAACGCACTGTGCAGAGCAGGAATGCGGCGTTCAGTGCGCATTGCACAACCTCTGCTTCCTACACCCTCCTCCTCAAGCAGCGCATTCATTCCCCAGAGGAATTTTCCAGTCTGCAGAGCAAAACAAGCCAAGAATGTGTTAAAACAGGTGTTTCAATCAGCTCTGGGTACAATCTTAGTACCACTGAGGTTAAAAATATTTGGGAATGATGTAATAAAAAGATAATAAGTTCTTGCTGTATATTCCCCTCCACCCACATAGTAAGAATGTCTATGTGGAGGCTGTCAGTTGTTCTCTCTTTTCATAACGTACACACTCAGGTTCAAGGGCCAGAGTCAGTGCTGACTTTTGCCAAATTAGACTAGACCAGCCCAGGATGACGAGGAATCAGCAATGGCAAGTCCAAACCTTGGAGACAGAAGGAAGTTTGCAATAACACAGCACTGTCTGGGTCCACTCCTGTGGTGGGTGTTAACACCAAACGAAGTAAGCAATAACCAAAATAGCGCTTTGCAGTTGGAAAGCTGCTTCATTGGCAGAGAATAAGGAGGCAACCAGTCAAACATACCATGCCATTAATTTCCAGCCCCTGCACGCTTTGGTCTCACCAGCGATACATGTCCCTTAAACAAAAACTGATCCTCTTTCTCCAGTCCCACTTGTCATGCTGCAGCAAAGGGGTGCTGCAACCTGGCCAACACGCAAGTGTGTTGCAACACATGTCGCTACAGCCCCTGCAAAAATCCTAATAGCACCTAACCAACGATCTCTGTAGACGTAACTTAGGAAGAATAAGAGCTCTTCATATTCTCTCCACCTGCCACTGGAGATGAAATCCATGTAGGCTTGCAGTTAATTTTCCTGGGGTGTGAAGTTTGCTAGCAAGTCAAAGTGTACCCTTAAACCGGCACCGAGATACTATGTGCGTTATTATTGCTCTATTTGCTGCCTCCATAATCTGAACTGTATTGTGGTTTGTCATGGCAAAGTGCTGAGGGAGAGTCTCAGCACAAGCACAATACAAAAGCCTGTTCCAGCTGAAATGAAGTCTTTTAACAGACAGCTCAGATCATTTCCATCCTGTATCCTGATCTTAAGAAAGACCAGACTGCCTCACTTGGAAAATATCACATCACTTTACATTCCACTCTTCCCAGCTATAAATCATTGTTTAAGACCTACCTGATTTAAATTTGGAGAGCATCCATCTGTCAAGCTCCACGTCTCCAGCACCTTTTGTGCCAAACACCCTCAGGTGTTCTTATCAAATACTCACATTAACAGCTCAATTAATTATGAGTTAGCCAGATCAAACAGGCCAGTCTCTAGCTTGGCAGGCATCTGATGTTCAGATATCCTACCTATGCAAACTTCACAAAGTCAAGCAAATTCAAATTCCAGAGGGCTCAGATCAATACCACATTAAGATGCTGAGCTTATCTCTTCACTTGAAAAACTCATGAGAGAGAGTGTGTAGAATCTCCAGTTTGTCGATTCACCTATGGAATTAAAATAGAAAACCTATTCACTAGACCGTAACTGCTTGATACGGTAGTAAGGGACACAAGCCGGGAGGCAGAGAAATGCAAAAGTCCAGGAAGCCAGAGAAAGCAGTAAGCAGTGCCTGCTAGGTGCACGTTTTGGGATGATGACAGGGATGTAAGCCCTTTCCAACTGCTCAGTATCTCAGAGGACAAGACATTTCCTAGTACGAAAAAGATCTGTAAAGAAGCTTGGCCACACACGTTTTGTTACTCTCTTTGCAAATCTCAGCCTAGCTAGAGAGAGAAGTTACAGAGGTATTTGGTGCAGCACTTCCATCAGCCCTTCCCACCTAAGACACAATCCTGGGGCCATTTCTCTCAGTTGTCACCAAAGCTTCACAAACCAAATAAAATCATCTATCTTCTGAGCCCATTCTCGTCACTCTCTGGGCCAAAGATGCTGGAAGGCGTGCAACACAACATTGCTCCAAATTTCAGCTCTGTACATGAGATGGCATACAAGCTTCTACAGATACCTACTGCTTATTGCTTTGGGATCCTTATGAACCCTCAACGTTCACATAGTTTGGGATATCCCTGTGTTTAGAGAAGACACCAGATAAAAGCCACAGTATTAATCCTGGCTGCAAAGAAATGAGAGGAAAAACATGCACTGGGATCCAAAGCCAGAAGTCCTCAGGACTGCAGAGGTCCAGGTCTCAGAACTCTTCTGAAGTCTGAGGATCTCTTCCAGCTCATGCTTTTAATTACTTGAGCTTTGTGAATTCAAATCAAATTTGTAGTTCAGTAAGCCCTTGTGCATTTATTTTGTTGTAAATGACACAGGCTTTTATTTATTTAAAACTAAGGAACTGAGTCACAGATGCCTTAGCAAGAGTAGTACTTAGCATTTATGGCAAATAATGCTTCCCAGCTTCCCAGCATATTACAGGCAAAGACTAATCAATCTTCCCCGCATACGCATGAGATAAGAAAGTATTATCTTAGTAATGTATTGTTGGTCAGATCTCACATGCCTAGGAGCACTGAGCAATATCCCTTCATCCTCGTCACTCCATTGAATTGCACTGAGAAAATCTCAGGGGAAATCACAACTGCTTACACATTTGCATAATCTGTTACTTTATTCGTATTGTACCTCTCAGTTCACATAAACTAAAGGTAGGATTTTTGCAGGAGCTTAAAGAGGGAGGAATACCCTAGCTATGGCTGTGGTTGGTGGGCAGCCACAGCAGCTGTGTCCTGCGTGGGCTTTGAATCCCTCATGGGCAGCCTCCAGCCTGTTTATCCGGGAGCTACGCTTCACCTCGCACAGAGACTGAAGAGCTGGGCATATTCAAGCAAACATGGTCCACTGTTGTCCGAGGAGGACGCCTGAGCTGACCTCAGTTGAGTTTGCTGGACAGCATGCAGACCACAGCCCAGTCCTAGAGATGGCCCTTGGGCAGGTCTGTAGATGCAGATCCACACGTCACACTTCCAGCTCTCTGAGAGGGGAATGCCAGCGGCAGACTCGCTCCAGCTTCCAAATGTAGGTATTGTAATATAGAGACCAACTTCCACACATCACCAATCCATCCAGAAAACTGAAAGCTTTGAGGAAGCCTGCAGACACTTTCAAACTGCGTGCTTCATTGCTGTTAGAAACGTCTAATTTTATAAAGCTCAGTGTCCTAAATATTTGGGTTTTAATACCCCAGAAGCAAAGGTATAAAGAAAATACGACAACTAACAGGCCTGTACAGCAAGGTTCGGTGTTTGCCAAGGTCATACAGGGACTCTGGGGCAGACCCACCATCCGAATGCAAGGCACTGGGGATCACTGCTCTGAACAGCATCATCCTTCTTCCTAATTCAGATGATTTGGTGCCACTGCTATTTGCTGTTGAAATGCAATCATATGCCAGAGTGCGTTGTTGGATCTGGGCCTTCTGACTGACCCTTGCCATCGCCAGCTGCGTGCTGAGATAACAGAGAATGAAACACAGAAAGGCTGGAAACGTCCAATGGGTCTAAGGTATTTTTATGGCCAATTCTTGCCAAAAATGTGGAAGCCCCACTGGGTGTCTTGGAAATTTCAGCTCAAAGATTGCACAGCAGGGCACAACAGAGGCATCAAACCAGCCTGGACCAGAGAAAGTTTCTCTGCCTTGGAGTCAACAGGGAAAGCGAGAAGATCCTCCACAGGGCCATTCAGAGCTCCAGTGGGTCTTTAAATCTCCTTGTAAAAGTACATTTACGATGGCAAAAGACAGAGTGTCACAAACATGCTAATTCCACCCAAAGCATCAATTTCGACTGACACAGGAAAATAAGTCAAGTGAAATGAAAATAAAAGGAAATAATTTTTTGTTAAGTTTAGCTTTTCCTCATTCTTGGTTGTTTGTTTTATGATGCATTGCCTGTTATGATCTTCCACTAAGAACCTCTACTTCATCCACAAGGGCTTCCGTCATGGCTGAAAGTACTATGGTAATTGTTTTCCTCTTCCATTATCATTTATCTTTTATAAAGAGGTGTTAACTATGACACTTGCATTTGAAAGGCAGTTTTTCTTATTGAAAGCTTAGCTTCAGAATAACGGGAATATTAGCATACCTTTAAATTGTCTCATTTCTTTACAAAAACATGACAGATAAAAGATATTCCGCAGAGCCAATTCACTCATTTTAAGTACTGCATTTAATTAAATGAAGTAGAGCACCTATATTTCTTAAAGGATGCTTTTGAGCTTCCCAGCTATAGGTTACCCTTGAGATTCTCTGTCTTCAGTGTTCTGGTCTCTAACATGCAGCTCTGGAAAACATTCAAAGATTTTTACAAAACTCTGGTGTGAAAAAAAGACATCATCTATGCCTCCGCAAAAAATACAAAGGCCAAAAAACCTTTTGAAATTAAACGAATAGGATATCTTTTTTTTTTCGCTACAGAAGCCTGTAACGACCACAAGTGAGTCTTTGCACACTCATCTCTTTTAAAAGCCGATCTTTTAATCAAAATATCTGAGAAGAAATCTTTCTCAAATTACCTCTTTCTTTTCTATTTGAGGTGGTTTGCTACTGTCTAAGGGAGGGGAAAATTGAGGTTGCACCACTTGAGCAGCAGCTTAGTGCAAACCGTAACTAGATACATCAGATTTGTAGGAATGAGATAGATGGAATGTGATTCACCCACGTAAGCAGCACGTTTCCTGTGGCAATTTTGAAATACCCATGTCTACTCAACACGAAAAAACAATGCAAAACTATTTGTCGCAATGACTCCTAAGCATAAAGAAAACAAAATGAATGATAACCAGGAAAAAAAAAAAGTGACAAATTGTAAGTTGTAAATTGCACACTTATGGAAAAACGAAGACAATCAAATTTTACGTGCTTACAGACACAGTAGACATGAGCAGGAAACACAGTTTATATACCATCAGACTTTCAAAGATGCTTCATGCATCGAAGTTCACTGATAATAATTTTCTTCAATTGACATCACGACGGTGAGAAGCGAGGAGCTCGGAAGCAAACCTGACTGCATGCAAAGTGATTTCAGACACAGAACACGAGCAAACTAAAAAGGCAATCTTTTTTCCCTACCCTTTCAAAATCTATATCCATGACAGTACCTTTGAAGGTCATTTGTACTAAGTAGGTCAAGTGTTTCCGACAGATGTATGATTTTCAAGCGGGCACTGTGTCTCTCAGTGCATCTTTGTTTCTGCTTCGTGAACATCGCGTTACGCAGTTCTAAGGCACAATGCATTGTAATTTTTAAACAATAGGATGAAAAATTACTTGGATTGTAAACGCTTTGGAGCAGGGGGCATCTCTTCGGCATTTGTAGAGTGCCAAGTACAATGGGGGTCTTGGCCGTGCTGGAAGTCCCTCAGAGCTACAACATCAATAAATTTTAATGTCCTATAGAAGTTTGGGTTTCAGAAACGTCAAACACCTGCAGCTTCCATTAGCATAACGGGACAGTATGTTATTAATTATTCTCATGCTTAAAATGCTTCGGTTGCCCAATCAGGGAGCAGAAATGATCCCGTGTCACTTGGGCAACTAACCCCACCATGGGCGGTGGGGAATAGAAAACAGATTTGGGCCTGAAGCCTGAACACGACCCCTCTGAGCTGCCTCCCAGTAATTGCAAAACAACAAACGCTCTGAAAGCAAAGCAGGGTTGATTTGCGACTACTTAACAACTATAAAGGCATTAAGTTGCTAATACTGTTTGTAATGAGCATTTTGGCCAATTCTAGTCTTAAGAATTCAGGACTCTAGAAAACAGCAGAGTGACTTCTGCCAAGCTGCAGCTTGGCTAAATTCTTCCTTACATCCCTACCTCACAACCTCATTATTTGTAGTAAGTCAAATGCTGAGCTGGAATAAGTCAGAGCAGATTCATTCATCAGTGGAAACACACTAATTTTTACCAGCTGAAGATTAGCACCAGAAGTCTCTGCTCTCTGTGATAAATGTTAACTACATGAAAAATTACTTAAGTCAACAGAACCAATGCTGCCTTTTTTAAAATGTGAAATATTTATCACTTCTTCTATCCTGCATTTCCAGAAAATTTGAATTGTCTTCGCTGAGCTAAAGCTCACATCCCACGTTTTTCCCCTGGATATCCTTATTCCCAGCCCGGCGGAGCTGGCACGCGTGCTCCGCTCACCCCGCAGCGGTGACTTGGAACCCCACAGGCTGAGAGAAACTGGCCATGCGATGGTGCTCTCTCTTGCACGAGGAGTATCAGTTTTCATTCTGCTTCAGCTAAAGACTGGAAAATAGCAGACCCAACAGATTTTGTGGCTCCGAGTTGTTAAGCAAGTCACAGTTCCAGATAAATAATGTCATTAAAAGGAATTAGAAAGAGCACAGGAGAATGGAATGAATAGGAAGAAAGGCCTGGATGGGCAGTAAGGGGAGGAGGAATTGTATGTTTGACTCCAGAGACTTCATGGTAATTTCTCATTGAATTTTCTTCCTTGCTTAAGCACTAAAAATTATTATCTATTAAAGTTTGGGCTGAAAAGTAAAGCTGTTTTGGTGAGCTTGCTTTATACCTTTCTTGAAATTTCCTATAGAATGTAAAATTAGTGAAAAAAATATTCCTTGCACGGTGCTAAGATGCTGCTGATAGCAGAGCTGTGCAGCGGGACAGAAGCCACCCCCTTTATGGCTTTCAACTTTATGTCACTCTGGGGCCCTACACGCTTATTCTTCAGTGTAGAGAGGGCTTGATATGCACCCTCAAATTGTAACACTGCACATATGAAGTGGGTAAAGGAAGAGAGTAAAAACACTCCAGGCCTCCAAGTATGCAGCTTAGTACAAGAGAATCAGAAATTTGCTGAGGTGCTGAGGTTGAGGGAGTAATTCAGCCTCTCCTGGCAGACAGCACGCCCGAGGCGGCAGCGCGGGTACGTCCGCTCTGCGCAGGGCTGCCTGGGGCTGGAGCTACTTCAAGGCCTGTTCTAACACACGAGTGACTTGAACATCCACTCTCTGTCACCAAGTGGTGTCTGTCAAGCATTTCTGCCCATTACGCTCCAACAAACTTCAATGGCGTCAAGAAATAAAAGATGAGTCCTAGGATTCCACTAAGTTATGAGTAATGTGACTGGTCTGAAGGCCTCAAGCAGGTTCTGGACAAAAAAGTTCAAGCAGAAATAAATAAGCAAGAAAAATACACCCAAAGCTGCAAGGTATAAATAGTAAGAGCAAGAGCAAACAATACTACCAAGCGGGCACTCAGCAACAGCGTCTCTCTGCCACAGTCAGTGCATTCTCTGCTCTAAAGAGACCATCTCCAGAACTTAATATACCTTTTTATTATTATTAATGCCATTATCGCTTCAAAACATACTAAGCATTTCAGAGAACAACTAAAGTCTTTGCTCAGATGGATGCTCCATACCGCTTACAATGCAAGGACACAGCACTGATCATTAGGCGCGCAGAAGTAAAACACTTGAATATCCTTCCAACCCTTCTGCCGTTTCCGTCTGCCAACTTGGACTGTGAGACTTTCACAAGCAGCCTCTGAGCTGCCTTTCAGTGCCTTCACTTCCTCACGGACCAGCAATGCCACAAGAACGAAGGCAGCTGGCAAAACTGAACAGCAACAGAGAAAAGGAAAACAGAGAAATAACCACAGTTCTGCGAACCTCAAACAACCAGAAAACAAAAGAGGAAATGATACACATTTTGGATTAGCCTTACTCTGGATTTGTTATATCCATGCTGATCCTTTTACTCCATGTGCCAAACCCAACGCCACTCCTAGCGTCAGGCCATACTGTACTGCAGCTCAGCAAAGTCTATCCAATTCCGGGAGCCTCAGACATGGCAAAGTTGAGGAAGCTGCCTAGCATAGCTTAATCTCTGGGTGAGGGAACTGGATGGTTCCTCAGCCCCAGAGGAAAAATGTGAACCTTCACCCATGAGAAGGAATTCCCCTTAATGTACAGTCTGTGGGGACAGTCCTCCGCCCCGGTTCCTGGACACTGGCAGCAGGCTGAGGTATAGCATCATGCCCTGCCATGGCCTTTAGATGGGCAACGAGGGAAATGACTAATGGAAACCACCATTTTTGGCTTCTCTCAAAAGCAGCTAAGAATAACAAATAGCTATGTCAATCCGCAATTCTGACTCGTGTAAGAACCCCCCCAGAGGATAAGAAAACACGAAAACTGTGGGGACAGATCAAATGGATTCCCCTAACGACGTCCCCGCTCCTCTTTGGAAATTCTTCCTTTTTCAGAAACAAGAGTCACAGGGTAAACATGACACTTGTTACAATGGTGCCTCTCCCCATTGAAAATAGACACATTCCTGCGAGTCCCTAAAGGAAACGGGGGAAAAAAATAAGCACGCACGAGACATCAGCACTCAAGGGCAAAGGGAATATAACTAGAATGGAATATTTGTAAAGAAAAATATATAGGGAAAAGGACTTTGCCTCTGACCTACAGCATCCCTTTGAGAAAGATGGCTGCTAGGTAAGCCCCATAGTCTTCCTATAAAGGAATTAAAATATAGATACAGTGAAATCTATTGTAAATATATTTACACAGATAAAAGTAAAATACAGATAAAATAAAGTCTATTGAAAAAAAAAGTCTTCCAGAAAAGATACCAAAGAAACCTCAGGTACTAGGAAAAAGCTACAGGCCGTGGCCAGTTTGCTGCAGAGACACGCAGGACCAGGCAAACACGGAGGACTCATTTTTCCCTTGCACCCCGGTACCATCCTGGTGCTGCCGACCCACAGGCTCAGCAGAGCTGCTGTAAGCCATGGCCACGCCAGCAGGCGAGGAGGCAGCAAAACGCCTCTGCCCTCCCAAAAGCCAGGGAGAATGTCCTGCACAACGCAGCTTCGAGCACGAGTAAGTTCCTTCTGTGAGCAGTACTTCTCAATCCAGTCAGATTTATTCTAGAGGATATCCCTTACTCCAGTTACTGACAAAGAGAAATTATTGCTCGGCACCAGTACGAGACCACGTTAACAATCCAAAGCTGCCCGTGCTCAGCCCACACCATTGCAGCTCATGCTGCGGGTGGCGGTTACTTTCACTCAATGACGATGTTGGTACAACTCCTCTGTAGGCTAAAAAAGCTCCTTCGTGCCCTGAGAGATCACTCCTGCATGTCACATAGTGGGACACTCCTGGCATCCAGCTCCATGACCCAGCACGTTCCTCTGTCCCACCACACGCATAGCTCTGTGTGTGTCACCAAAAGCATGTTTGTCACATGAAAGTGAGTGTCTGTAACATGAAGGTATTCAAGAAAAGTAAATAAAAGCAGCATATATGAAAGATGCCAGATAATCCCCTACAGCACCTACTATAGGAAATTAAAAAGCTGAGGCAGCAGCGGCGCACACGGAGCGTCGCTGGCTCTGCTGGTGGGGCAGGGGCTGCAGCACAGGCAATGTTGACCAGCTTCCCCTCCCTCTTTTGTAGATTCTTTTACCTTATGAACATTACCATTTTATTTTAGCTTAGCCAAAGCTGTTAAAATAGTGATTCCAAATACATCTTTTCTAACAATACTTCCCCCCACACACACACTTCAGGTGGAGTAGGAAATGGGGGAAGGGTATTTTTGTGAGTATTGTTCAAATGCAGTCCTTTCTCATAATGGAAAGCAATTTTTTTCCCTTCCTACTACGCACACCACCAAGCTTATCTGCTTTGCAAGATGAATAGCTGAGTCAACTCTGCTGGGATTCAACCCCCTAAGCTTAAACATCGTGAGTGCTTCCGTCTCCCTCATTATCTAAAACAATTAGTAGGGAGAGGAGAAAGCTGCATTAGACCTGGCAGTTTCCTCTTCTCATCCCTTGGTACGACATCTCTCAGAAATGCCGGTATTTCCGTGAGCTGATCTTAAGCCACAGATATTGGATCCAGACACTGATTCATATTGCTATCAATTCCCTTAGCTTGAAGCTGGTCAGAATAAGTGATGCAGTTCAGAGACATCAATAAAGGAGGCTGAAATGCAGTGCTTTGTCTCAAATCTGTCTGGCGAGGCTCCGCAGTTCAGGAGAGGGACTTTCTCATCTGCTCCAGTTGGGTTCATCTCTAATGCACTCACGTCAACACGCACTGGCAGACCAGGACAATTAAAAATTCAGTAACTTCAAACCCCAAAAGCACCTAGATTCCAGGGAGAAAAGGCCCAGCTACAATTCAAAAGCAGCTCAAGGCACAGGACAGTAACTGCAATAGCTGACGTGTTTCTGAGGCATTCGCCCTCTCCCGTTTAGCACACACCAGGTTCACCTAATCTCTATACTGAAGTTAGGAATAGAACAATTTAGGCTACAGTCTCATATTCTTGATTAAGTATTTGTTTAGGATATGTTTAAGGACCTTGATGCTTTGACAAAAAGTGAATTTTAATCCCATTTAGAGCACTAACACCACTTAAGTGGTATCTTTCTTGGAAGCCTGAATCATTGCTCAAGCTAAGCCTGATAAGTGTATGACTTAAAATTGCTTCTTTCTGCATTTAGATGTTGGTAAGTGCAAAATAGTGCCTTCGTTTCTCAGTGAAGGCTTTATGTCCAGTTATAATTTACTACCTTGGAAACTATTGTCAGGAGAGCATCAAAGGGACGCTATGAAGGCTGTCAAGAAAGACTGTCAATCTTGAGAACGTGTCTCATTAACCTCCCCGCTAGGACTGGAACAACACAGTTCCTTTCTAATTTATTCTGAGGCTGCCAGGAAGAGGATCTCAAGACAGACCTTTAGCTGAAAGGTAGCAGGTTTTAAGCTCTCTCTGCTGGACTTGGGAAGACTGGACAGCAAGTTACCTTTTCTTCAGAAAAGGGCTGATGAGGCAGTGAGCAGGATATGGAGTTGGCCTGTGGTTTGCTAATTCTCTGCAGATTCCCCCATCTCTTTTATTACCAGGACTTAAGGCTGCACAACACAGAGCCAAGAGGGATTTGAACTTCACTCAGCAAACCAGCTGACTTTGATGGGAATTACTCAAAGTTCACGTAAGGGCTGTAGGACTGGACAGAAAGAGGGGAAAGAGTGGAGGAGGATATTGCATTCTTGGATGAAAGTTGTTGGCTAAAGAACATATGAGATGTGAATAGCCACTAAAGAGCATATTCAGGCTGCCTAGATTTCTCCCGAGTCCCTCTGCCTTTTGGCTGGCTTCAGATTCAGGTCTTCAGATCTTCATTCAGGTCTCCAGAGGATTTCAGTAGTGCCTGGATTTTGATATAGCCTAGGCAGAAGGATGTAGGTGAAATTTAAACTCTGAATAAAAGTCTAAATGGATCGTTATTTCAACCTCCCCAGGAAGGGCTGTTTACTCTTAAGGGAATGCTTAAGAGCAGAGCCTTTACATGTTTAGCAGCTTCATCTGCTTAGCAATAAGGTGAACTTATTACTGGTCTATGCAGACTCTACTGTTTTGGGAGAAACTTCATTATGGCCATCCTTACAATATTTTTCACACCTCTTTGCTTTCACATTAGTGTATTCTCTAGATAAACAGAAAAATAGAATTGATATTACCCATTCTCACATCAGAAGGGTGCAGACTTTGTACTTACGCTGTGAGCCTTCCCTATGAGCTTTGTAAGGCGGATCTAACAAGAAGGGCAGAGTAGCCAGTGCTTTCTCATATTGAGCCATAGAATGAGACCAGTCTGGGGCCAAGGTATTAGGGGTGGATTAGAAATTATTATTTCTACCTTCTAAATCTTAGGTAGGAAAAAAGCAGAATACAGTCAGGTTATGAACAAAGCATAGGAAAATAGAACAACCAGAACAGTTTATGCATAACATCGGTGCAAATCTTCACCCAAATGCAGACTCGGACTTTATGTAAATGCACATGCATTGACCCTTAACCTACGGGGGCCATATGCACGCTCAAGGAAGATGCGACTCAGCATTCCTGGTCAGCCTCAGCTCTCCCAGGACTTTACGAATAACAGGAGGTTTGACAGCCATGGGTTCAGGGCCACTGTACTGGAGCCTAGAAATAATATATTCTTCAGGACATTTTATGTTTTCCAGTTTTGATTTCCATCCTGAGTAGAAAGCACTAAAATAGAAGCAGTCTAGAACAGAGGAAGCTTATCACTGTTTGTACACACTTGCATCCATTATTTGCCAGATGCCTTCCAATAATTTAGGCAAATAAAACTCTGCTCTAAGAAACTCACAGTTGAACAACAGGCATACAATAGACAGAAGAAGAAAAAAAAATGACTGTATTTGCTTCACAGTAATCACCATTGTATGTGTAAGTCCCTACAGAAATACACCTCTTATGATGATGGGGAGAGGTGTTAGAGCAAAGATATACAAGGTCTCTTTAATCTTGTTTTCTTGAGTACTGAAAACAGTGAAGCGGGAGCTGCAGGGATTAATCCTGCACACATAAAAAGACTCTCAGATTCACTTTGCGCTCTCTGCACTGAAGCCTGGACTACTAAAGTGCAGCTCTGTCTGCCCCTGAGCTACCTGGACTAGAGCTACGCTGTGCCCATGTTTGCTTCCAGAGTCCCTTTCAACATGGATGGAAGAGGGAAATTCTAGTAACGGCACTGAACCCATTTTGCAAGCTCTGTTTAGCTTCCCTTCAGTTAACTTATTTTTGTGTCCGTACTTCTCTATCCCAGACTGTAGGATCTGGCTCTAAAGAAAAAAAAAAAGTCCCAAACTCAAATTGCCTTTTAGCAACCATTCTGGCAAGAGGCAGTATCCAACACCACTGAAAGCTGCCCAGCAGGAGGGTCGGATGCTTCGCAAGAGAAAGACTTTTGCCTCTGGTGCTTGATGCATTCGAGGCCTCTGCCAAACAGCAGGTGCAGAAACATCTCTCTTCCCTGGACCCTGGCAGGATCCTCCTCGCCAAGAGGAGAACGGCTGCTGAGAAGAGAAAGTTGTGCCGGCCCATTTTGATAATTGAGGCTACAATAAAAATTTTGGCCTGGTTCCTGAGGAAGACACTGCATTGCACCTAGGTACTAGGAGCTGCTTTAAGTGTTCTTGCTCATCGGGTCCTTCTTGGGATCTTTTACGAGAACTGTTCAGGCAGGCATGCATTTCCCTCCAGAGATTTATACAGTGCCATTACCAAAATTTTTTCTTCTTGAACCCTCTTACACGACACATTGAGCTTTAAAGGAGCCATGTGCGATGGACTTTACCCTCTGCAGGCAACCTCTCCCATGTTGCTAGGCCTGCTCAAATACAAAAAAAACTTCATTAGACCTCCAGCACGGGGTCTGTCAGCATTCCCAGTGCCAGAGGATACACTGACCTGCCGCTGCTCTTTCTATATACAGGCAAACCAGGAATAACTACCAAAAACAGGTTATATAGCTATACATGCTGTTTATGTTTGTTTTGCTGCCGAGATCAGTTTCCTGGTTACCCTTTTGTCTGACAAAGCATTTCCCTGTGGGCTGGGGTTAGCTCAGAAAAGCTCTCTGTTTTGCAATATACATGCATGTATAGGCAACGGAATATAAATTTCATGTATGTGCAGGCAATGGAATATACATATATTGCATATACCAGGAATGACTTCTATGCAAGGCTCATTCCATGTCTATGAGGCAGCTATAATACATCCTGCTTAAATCACCGTGTTACACACCCCGTCTCCACACAACTCCCTCCGCGCTTTGCCAATGGAACAGACAGAAAATTAGCAGGTTTTCCTCGCTGCAGTCCTGAAGAAGAGGAAAGCGCAAAAAGTCCTGAATAAGGTAAAAGAATATGCCACATGGAAAAAGGGAACACGCAACCTCGTTGAGCTGGTTCTTTTAAAAGACTATGCAGAGAGAGGAAGCATCCACACAAATTTACATTAAGAATGGGCTATTTTGATCTTTTCATGCAAAAGCAATTTAAGTTACAAAGAGTAACGCCATCCAGCCCCTGCAAGCTTTTAACGGGCAAGTTCTCTCGTGAGCAAGTGACGTGAAAACATGCCCACGTCACCTCATTAGTGGTACTCCGCTGCCCTTTTCCTGAGGGGAGGATCATTATTGATAAAGAAATATAGTTTTCCTTATTGATAAGCGAAATGTTTCACTTAGCCAAGTTTCCTGGAAGCGTAGGAGTTTTATACTCCTGTTTATTGTGGTGTCCAGCACAGAAGTGATGGGAAGGAAGACACCAACTGGTAAGGACAGGACTTTGGGCACGACTTTCCCTAAGCTTCTTTTTTCTCCAAACATCCAAATTATAAGCAGGTTCTCTGGAAGACAGGATATGTTTCTCAAATCCTGCCTGAAGCTAACAAATTAATTTTAACTCTGCAAGAATGACTGACAAATCTACAACCCAGACAGCCCAACAGCATGATAGCCCTACAGATGCCACCTAAGCTACCCATCAGTACAGAAGGTGGCCAGCCTTCTGCAGAGGAGCAGCAGAATGATGGAATAGGTCACTGACGGATGTCTCCAAGAACTCATTTCACGTCATAGCCTGGGAAAGCCAGATCTGAGAGGCTTTATGACCTGCTGCAAATTTGTGGAAGGTGCATGTGAGGAGAGGACTGCCCGAACGGGTCCAAGCAGCATTTGATGTCTGAGGTTTTGGAGGACGTTACAGAAGGAATCTTTGTAGTCTGCTTATGGATTTTATAAACCAAGCTGAAGCATAAGTAGTTTCAACTGTGTTTTCTAATGCAGTAATACTAAAAGCCAAAAGAAAAGGTCTGCATTTCAAGTACTAGACTTCCAATGAAAAACCTTTATTTTCTCTTTTAAGTTTTCTTCCTCTCCATTTTTAAAATCCAATACATGAATGTACACTAAATGGGGTTGATAGTGGGGAGCTATTGATTCTAAGCAAGATCTGCCTGCAACAGAACACGCTAAATGGGTTGGAAAATAAGAGAAAATTGATGTCCTACATCTAAGACAGGCATATTTCATCAGAAATGCAGTTGAGGCAGGTAACGCTAGGACAGGGAGAGAAGAATGCGCGTGTTTTTCTGCCTACCTGACTTGCCCTTAATGGGAAGGGATTTAGCGCTGCCTCACACTTCAGCTGCAGTGGCAGCTTTTTCAGACCAGCCTTGTTCACATCAATTACAGCACTGTTCACGCACACACGGGGACCAGCATGAGGAAGGCCTGGGATACTCACAGTCAAACTACTTATTATGCCTAGCTTTACTTTGAGCCTGCTTGTCAGGCGGCATAAATCAACACAGCTTCCTCAAAATCGGCGCTGGAATTTCATCCCGGCAACAATTTTAAGCCTTTGGTCCAACACTGGTAACAGAGCTCTTCATAGCCACCGGCCACTAGCGCACAGGGACTTTTAGAGGACCCGGTTCAACCTCACTGGCATCACAGTAAGGCAGAAGCAACTCCATTAAAGCTGATGACACAAATTCCCATCTCATCTTAAAAAGTCACTTCCTTTGAATTACATGAGCTGTGTCTGCAGAGCAGCAGAAGCATGTCAGGACAAGGGGTGAAGCAGGGTTGTAGCATTTAAGTTCCTTCCTCAAAAAAAAGTCAGTTGTATCCCTTTGTCATTCTGTTTGCAAAGTAGAAGGCTGGGGAATAACATCTCCATTGTCTAGATGCCCACTCTCCTACCAGGTAAGCCAAGAAAAATCTTAAGCTACCTAAATTACTTTCAGGCCTGGTTTCGATATTTGGTGTTGTTACGGAGGTCTCAATGCAGAGAGCTGTTCCACTTTGTTTCTCAGTGTAGAGAGTTGTTCCAGTTGTTTTTAATCAAACTGCTTAATTACAAAATGCTGGGGGACTTACTGCTTGCTTTTCAAGTTTGTTCATTAATCTGTGTTAGATTCTGCTCAAATGAATTACGGCACCAAGCCAGTTTGCTCCACAAAACTAACATTTAAAGAAGTAAATAACTGAAAATGGTTAAAAGGCATAATTATTTTTGTAATGCAACATCTAATTAATCTGTGAAGCTCACTGAAACAAGTGCTAATTGAAGAGAATACCTTAACAAGATTTTCAAAAAGAATGATTAGACGTGGTTAGGAATAGGAATTTTGCCATGCCAGTAGCTGAAATCAAGCTGCAAAGTGACTTTCCCATGTCTATATATAAGCTAACCGCAGGCTGGGGCTGAGAAAGGCTTCTGTCTCCCTCGCACGAGCAGCCTGATGCAACGCGCTGGTTGTTTGCGTCTGTCTGAGGCATGACACGGTAGCCATTATCAGAGACAAGGTCCATCTAATCTTCTATCATTCATCTGTCTTCTTGTGGCAGTTCCAATATTGCTGTGTAACGTCAGAGGAATGTGATAATGAATAACTGACTCATGATGAAGCCATCATCTCAAAAGCCTTCTATGCAACTAAATGAATTAGTGCTTGGTATGAGCAATATCTTGATGTGACTAAGCTCCCAAGATAACTCAACCGTTTACCCATTAGCCAAGCAAACTGGAACCAGCCCAGAATTAGGCTTCTGGCAGAACACCTTCAAGGTAATTTCCCCACAGCAAGCGTGACAAGCATGCCCTCAAGAGATGTGATCTCTTATAAGACAAATCGGAGAGAGGACAGTAGTTACTGAGAATATGGCTGAAATTCTTGCTCCACTGAAGCCCCAGGAGTTCTACCATCTCACATGGATCCTTAAACCCTGTTCCATATTCTGCAGCTTGGGAAGATCCAACCCAGGAGTTTAGGAGACCTATGTGTAGTAAAACATCACCTCCTTCCTTCACAGCACCAAGCTTGGGCAGAATTTATTTTTCTTGTCTAGGGGATCTGTTTGTTGGAGATACACATAGCACTGGGGACGTGGAATGAACGGGACCGGCCCTTCACCACCCATTTCTCCCACGACTCTGCAAACTCAGCGCCAGCTCACGCTTTTCAGGGAGAAGAGGGAACCTTTGGGTAATCCTGAACATATGAAAGCTAAATAACTATGTCTGGCTCCAAGTGCTCATTTTTAATTTTTGCTCGGGAGATTTTTCTCTATCTTCAAACAGCTGGTCAAATTTTTGTAGTAACCAGAACTGACATAAAAGATCAAACTAGCCTCTGATATACGGTTCTGATTTCAGCCACCATCAGCTGATTACTACACTTTCCTGTTACAAGCCAACTATTATGACACAGGAAAAAATATTGAAGTCAGTTCAAAAAATCTTAGAATACGCACCCAAAGTATTAGCTGTTTTCCAAATGAGTAAACATAATAAAACAAATATTGTTTATACAGCAAATGTGCTGGAAATAAGAAACCCACAGAACCTACGCTTAATTGTCTCAAAGTGAAGAAAAGCTATGACAGACCCACGGGTGTATGGTTTTACATGGATGTAAATGGATAGCTATAGTTTGAGATGCTCAGAACTTTTTTTCAAGAAGCCTGAAGTAAAATACAGTGTCTGGACTTCTTATTCTTTATTACATTTGTAAGTCGTTCTTTTTTCCACATATTTAAGAAATGCTTTCCTCATGATTTCTGTCCCTCAACTAATTTTGTCCACTGTCAAGTACTGAAATAAGTGTTTTTGCAGATACAGCTTTTCCCTTCCAATATCTCTTATCACAGAAATATTGGCTGGGAGGGACCTCTCAGTCTCCTGCTCAAGACGGGACCTTTGCCAGCGCTGGCTCAGGTCAGCCACGGCATCGTCTAGCCAAGACTCAACAACCTCCAAGGATGGCGCTTCCACAGCCTGTCTAGACAACCCGTCCCAGGCCTGCACTTCCGTTCTAGTGAAAACTATTTTCCTAATATCCAACTTGCAGCTTCCAAACGGCTGTTTTACAGCCACTGCCCCCTTTGTTTTATTATCTGGCACTACTAACATCTCCCTCATCTTGGTAACTCCCCTCCAACTCCCGCTAGTCAGGAGCTGCTTCTTCCCCTCGTTGCCCAACCACACCAGCCCAGCTCAGTGAACCTCCTTGCTCGGTCGCAATCTCCTGGCTCCCCATCATCTCGACAGCTTTGTGCTGGATCTTCTCCCTTACACTCAGGGAACTGAAACTCCCCATTTTCAGTGGCCAAGTACTGTAGGAGAACGGGGCAAACTTGAAAAGGAAGGAAACAACAAATTTTTTGCACTTCAACAGGCGCTCATGTCCTGAGGCTATGGAGTCTGACTAAGAATTCTGTTTCCCCACTTCTTCTTTGGGAAAACGCAGGATCCCAGCAGCCAGTGCTCCAGCTGGCAGTACCTCACAGCTTTGGCAATTGTGCATTATCACTTCACAATTGGAAATTACATTGCCATTGGATCACCAAGTACCCAATTCATTCAGAAAAAACAACGCAATACAAGTGAAGTAGAATAAATTAGCCTTTATCCCAGTTTTTTCATATGGGCCTTTTACAGCTGTTACATTAACATCCATCTGTCTATCGCATTTCTGATGCCATTCACTGCTATCATTTTAACAGCTACAGTCTCCTTTCATCCAAATGATGGATTTGTGTGGGAACAGCTGGACCACTACACGCAGCTCCCAGTCCATCGCTCCCCCATTACTGCAAAACATGTAGAGAGGCGCATAACTGCGTGTGCCGCTTCACAAGACTTCAGAGAGAAACGTGGCCTCCATCCAGAAAGAGTTTATCATGGTTTTGCCAAACCAAAACGCTCAAAAATCACAAATAAAGACGGCCCAAAACCATGAGACTGATTCATTTAGATGCTTCATTCAGCAACTCTTACATAGGAAAAAGATGCTGAAATACTTCAAGGATCTGGGCTTTAATACCTCACAAATGATACTGAAATCACCCTCTCGGCTCTGCCAGCATTTAGGGAGGATTTTTAGTCTCACTTTATGGATGAAGGACTGAGTGAGAAGTGTCAACAAGGTCTGACAATGCCTGTGAAGAAAAACCTTTAGTCTCCTTGACCTCTGAGCCTCAATTCATTGCCACGTTTGCTATAACCCTTCCTCTTCACTGCTGCTTTGGCCAGAGGTCTGTGGCTGGAGGCACCACAGGAGCCCAAAACAGCGGGAGAAATGCCCAAGCTAGATGACAGCTTCACGCGCTCAGAGACAAAACTAGAGGAGATGATGCAATTTCTGGAGGATGCTGTGCGCTCCACAGAAAGGTCTGAGGGGCAGCTGCACAAAAGCTGGTGTCAGGAGAGGGCACTCACCTTGACCTACCTACAACAAACACCACAGAGCTCTCCTAGCTTTGTCTCAGCAAAAGCTACTCAGATGGTCCAAAATAGTCCCTTGGCAGCTTCACACAATGACAAAAGCCCACACAACCTGAGCGTGCCATTGCCTGATTTAGTGTGATGACCTCTTCTTTGGATTACCTGCCAACCTCCCCACCCCAATATAAACCAAAAGCCTACTCTAAGAATTATTCTTAAGCCGACCTTAAAGAAGGTGGAGCAGAACAAGTACAGTTTAGCTTCATGCTTACGGGACAGGCAATTCCATTAAAGACCAGACCGTTACTCCTTTCTGAGTGGCCTCACACAGAGCAATTAATGCTGCCTTCATCAGCCAACATGCAGGACCTTTTCATGTAAAGTTTTCATCAGTTCAAACATTGGTTTGGAGTTATCTGCTCAGTCTTGTAGCCTGAAGAAGTAACATAGAGGAATCAAGCCTTTTTTATTCTTATTTTAAAAGGAATCCACACTTTTGGGGCTGACTCCAATATTTTCTTTGAATGCTTTCTTTTCGTTTGAATGGAGTTAAATTATGTACTGCTTTTGAAACAGAATTCAGGAGATCTTCAGGAAACAAACTGCTGCACAAAGCCAGACCAAAGGTCTGATTGGGCTCCCAAAAAACCACAACGAGACCACTCAACAGCCATTTCAAAAGAAAATTACCAAGGATTCCTCCACAAAGCACCTAAGAAAAGCCGGCAGAAGGGGAAACAAGCATCCCTCCACCTGATCCCTGGCCACCTGCTATTTATAATCTTTGCCCATTCCAGCCCCAGCAGCGTGGCCGATCCCACATCAGCAGAAGCAAGGCTAACATACAGCACGCGGCTTTTCCAAGAGCACTGTGGACAAGAAATGCCGCATTAATTACTGTGTGAGAGCCCTTGTTCAAATCAATAAAGATTAGAGCACAAGTCTGAAAACTGCAGTAACCAAAAGCCTGTTCAGCGTGCACTAAGCGATGCGTTTACCCTGCACGGCTCAGCCTCTCTCACCCTCTTCTGACCTCTACCACACTCGCTCCATACATATCGTTTTGTTACTGACAAATTAAAATTCAGTTAACATTCCTGGAGTCTTCAATCACAGCGCTTAAAAACCCTGCGTATCTCAGCAAATGCACTCATCCTCCAGTTCTGAGATGATCACAATTTTTATTTTTATTATTTTTAATGTCCTTGCCAGTTTCCATTGCAAATCATGCAATGTCTGGTAAGCAAATGAAAGGGTAGAATGTTCTCATGCTTGGGAAAGACATTCAGTGTGGGAGAAAGTTTCTTAGATGTAGCTGCACTCTTTTTCTAAAAAGAAAAATACAGTACATACTTGGAATAGAATGAACAGAACAGAAAAGATGACATGAAGGCAGGGGTGTAGGGAATATTTTGATGGTGGCCTTGAGATGTTTCTCTGCTACACTGGTAACGGAGAAACATCTGGATGGAGAAGGAATCAGAGAAAGGAGCCTTTATTACAAGCCCTGGTGTAAAAAAGAGAGTGTTTACTTGCTAAAGAGAATACAGCAAGTATTTATGCCCATTTCATACAGAAAGTCATTATTAGCATCCTTACGTTATGGCTGCTGCAGGCAGATACACTCAAGCTCCAAACTAAACTGAGCTGATAAAAATAAACTTCAGCTTTCATGTGTGGCTTTGCACAATACTGCAGCTGTAGCCGCAGCTCACTCCTCGCGCTGAGGGATCCTGCTACACCTTACGAGAGTAGGAACTTTAGAAACTATCGTTCGCCAGCAGGATGAATCTTCGAGGGTACAGGTTAAAAATCCTTCCCTTTTGACTACCGAGTCATCCTCGCTGGACTTTAATAACAAGCAGTTGCACTTTTACTTGATAATCCTTAACTGTACAGAGTCTGGGACTGTAACAGTTCATACCGGTACCTGGATACGTGGAGCCCGTTCTGCCTTATGCTCATAAGGAGCAGAAGTCACACACCTCCACACAGCGCGTTGCACAGCCGGCCTGGAATCTGCACCACAGTCATTTACATTAAAGCGAGCGTAACCATCCCCAGTCCAATTTAGCAACCCTTCTGACTTCTGCTTTGATGGATGTGACTACGACACCCGGGGCAGCAGAGAATCATGTCTTAGCATGTTTAGACATTCAGAGAACAGAACGGCATGGTACAGGTTTAACGATAATTGTACAGTGATCTACATTACATTCTTTTCAGCCTCTCTTTAATTATAACCACCATATATATATACACCGCGAATGCCTGACAAAGGAAAATAGAAGATCTGGGATCTATAGAAGTTTCAGTTTGGCATCTCCCAAGCAGCATGAAACTGGATGAAGCAAATCATATTTTAGACCATAAGCAGGGGGTGGGGACGTGTTTTTTTGCCTCTATTCAAAGAACTTCTGAATACGATCAGCTTTGGGACCAAGCACTGGCTAAGAGCAATTTCACATAAATACAGGAAGAACCGATGACAACACTTGGGAATAATCACAATGAGTCAAAGCTGCAGAAGTCTTCCCAATGCTGCAGATCACTTGGAAAAACAATCTCTTATTTTCCAAAGACAGTAAGTGATGATAAATGAGGACATATTTATTAAGAGGGAACTTTGCATCCAGTTTTCTTCTCTCAGATGACAGCAGAGGAGGGGGTCTGAGCACTTTTCTAATGCAATAATCCCAACTTGTTCCTGGGACCAAGATGTGACTAATAACCTCATTGACAGATTTGTTTAACACCTTGAAGGACTCTGCAGCTCCAGAAAATTGAACAAGCAGAACGATACTTATTTTAAAGAAAACTCATCTTCTGTTTGAACCTCTGGAAACTGAGGTTAACTGAGAAGAATACGAATGTCTCAAGGGAAACTCCTAAACTCAAAAAAATGTGCAATTAAAACTGGAATATATGCGAGTGCTGAAGGCTGCCCATTGCCTCTGCCAGGATGGGCATGAGCTTTAGGCAATCAAAAGATTTTTCTCCCTGTAATCCAGTTAGCGACGCATGGGCCAAACCAAAACCCAGTAGCACAAACGAACCAGGCAGCTGGCAGCTCTGCAGCTTCTCCTCCTGCCACGGATTGCCACCATCGGCACGCACAGCGTTCAGCTCTCTTCACCTTGTTTTCCCTCACTCACAGGACATAATGGCGCTTGGTTTTCCATACAGGACTACTGTGAATTAAAATTCATTCAGACCGGTTGAGAGATGATAGGGGAATGTAAAGCATCAGCCGCGCCAGAGGAGCCTGCAGGCGAGCGCCAGCAGCCAGCCATGTGCTAAGCCGGCGTGGAGTATGCACGGGAGAAGAATTACATTCGGGTGGTGGCACAGGGGAAATTATGAAAGCAATTCAGAAGCATTGTAATAAAGTACAATGCGCTGTAGTGCTGCTCAAATTCAAAACAGGAATAAATTCTTTCATATGTTAAGTGCTCCCTGAGGTACAGGGCTGCCTAAAGCGCGAGGCCCTGTATGGGGGCACAGTGGTACACGCTTAATGCTGGGTTTGGGTGCGTGACACAGAACTGCAGCTGAAATTCAAACTGACATGCCCACGGCTCCTTAGCTGTCTGAACCACAAAAGCCAAATTAAACATTGCTTCAGCTGGAACTTACCCTTTGTACCTTTAAAACCATTATATTAAAGAGCAATGTCATTTATGAGCTGGCCGTGGGGAAGGGCAGGTGTCTAACACTGAGAAATCATTTCAGCTATGGGTGATAAATCCAGTCTATATAGTGAAAGCATCCAAAATGAGCTCCACATTCAGTCCCACCCCTTTTCTTTCTTTTCCAGTTGCCTTTGCTGGGATAAACTGAGCTCCAAACCTGAACAACCTCCTGTAGTGGCAGTGGCACAGCTGTAACCTGAGGTCACATCAGCATGTTGCTGGCAGCTTGATCCGATACCTGCTGAACTCAATGGAAAACTTTCAATGGGCTTCAGCAAGCTTTGGTTTACTCCCTAGGTGACACTGCATGTCTTTTTTTTCTTTCTTTTAAGCTTCACAGTATCAGGCAGTTAAAAGTGTTATTTAATCTCTAGCCAGCTTGAGTTGACTTCTCAGCAGGAAGCTCAATCTCACCAACAGCCCTTGGAGCCTTCCACCAGGGAGCAGCGGAGAGGAACATGTGTCACTTGGGGGCTGTTTTAATCATCATTTCCTTGGGAATGGTTCAAGTAGATTCTGACATCTAAACGACACAAGTTCACCAGGGCAGAGAAGGTATCTCCTTGCCTCCTAACTCGCCCACTGGGAAAAGAGTCCCAGAGACTAAGCTGATCATAAAAACATGCCTGGCTGTTACTGGAGTCTCCAGGAGCTGACCCATCACTCCTCGCTGGGCATCTAGGGGGTGGGAGGGCACATAGCCACAGAGTACTGTATCTTCAGAAGAGACATTTAGCAATAATAATAGGTCCCCGTCCCCCCCAAGCAGCTCAGCTTGTCAGCGTGTTCACATTCAGTACATCCTCATCTATTTCAAAGTCAGGTCTCAGTTTCAAAGGCCTGACAACCACGTATGGCACTGCCTGTTACCCGTGAATGTACGAGTGTATTTACATTGCAAGAAGGTTACTGTACAGATAGAGCTTGCAGCAACGGAATATAAATTCTCTCCCTTTCATAGCAGCCTGAACTGAAGATTAGATGAAAACTGGGATGCAGGAGAAAACCAAACCAATGTTTTTCTGTCTAGAAACCTAGAGGGGTGATCTGCTACTTGGACTGGTAGCAGGTCAGCAGCAATACCAGCAAGGCTTCAGATGAATGATTTTCAGACCATTTCCTAAGAGTACACGTCCCCAGCAGCTTCAAGTTCCTTTTTCCATGGTGCTAAATGAAGATGGAGACAGCTGCCCGGCACATGCTGCCTGCCGCCTCTCCTGCCGCCTGCACGGGGGGATCTGCAACAGCCTTTTCCAGCTCTGCTGTCCCAGCGACCGCAGAGCCCATCAACAGTGTTTCCCTGAACACAGGGAAGGACTCCATTACCTACAAGCTTTTAGGTCCTTCTTTCCCTGGGAGGATGTTCTCCCCTAGAGCAATCACTAAGGGAAAAGGAAGATGCATACGTTACCTCACAGGTAGGAAACTATATTTGCATCCAGAAATAGATGAAAGTTTGCCTCCTGCACAAAGGACATTCAGATTTGCATCTGTCATTTAGCTTTTCCCAGAATCATCGAGATGATGGAACCACAAAACCGGGAGTACTTGAGCCGTGGCGCCTTGTGGGCCACATTGTCACCGGGAGCACCACTTCTCAGGCTGGTAGGAACCGAATGCAAAATCCTCTTCCACCAACCTCCCGCCCCCAGCACGGCAATTCTTTTTCAGGAGGATATTCAGGCTTAGTTTAAAATATAAATGCTTTGCTGTTTAAGTAGTTTCTGCTGCAATGTTTGCAAAATGTAGTCACACTGGCTGAACATACTTAGTAAAATATAAACTGTGTGTCAAACTACAATGTTAAAGGGGACTTTTGCCCACTGCTTTGGTCTATAATTATTGAGTGGCAACTTTAGGTGTCACACTAGGCATACATTAAGCCTATCTGCATGAGTGGTCTCATTTCCTTACATTTACAACCTGCAAAAACCATGAATAAACTTTGACTTTATGATATTTTTTTTATCTTTCCAGTAAACTTCACATTTGTAACTTGGCAGAGGGAGCCATTGTATTTAACCACCTGTGCAGACATTAACTAAACACTTGAGCTTTAAAACCAAGAAAACATAAAGTCTTAACACTGCTTAGATAGATGCTTGGGAACCTTCCAGCTTCTCTTAGCAAGACGAGGTTGTGAATGTGCAGCACCTTCATACAGTCTCTGCTCTCCCTTACGGTACGAGGACGTGGGAGTGCTGCCTCGTGCAGGAGGATTTACGGTGTTAGAGCCATTCCTAGGCAAGAATCACGGCAAGGAAAGGTGCACACAGGGCTTTGGGGAGGTCAGAGCCTCTCTCTGTGCTGTGCTCACTCAACAAAGGTTCCTCACAAGCTGGAAGCCACGGAGATTTCACAGCTAACCCCAGCAGGAGTTTCCACTTGTGTTATTCTTAATATTTCACTGAAAAACACCACCAGGTCTGAACAAAGCAACAGCCTTGTTCTGCAAGGTACTTCACATGCACTTGGTCAGGAGTAGCCCCATCCTGAAGAGTCTTGGCTGTACTGACAACGAACAGAAGAAAAGCTGTGTTAACCACATTTCATAGGTGGAAAATTGAAGCCCAGAGGGAATGACTTATTGATGGCCACACAAGTCACTGGCAGAATGAGGATTTCAACCCTCGTACACCGATTTCAAGAGCTATGCCTTAACTCCAACACTACCCTTAGCTACTACTGGAGAAATAAAGACCACAAGGATTGGCTGCAGAAAAACACTCAAATGCTTCCAAGCTGGAGACATAACACAGAGGAAAGCACTATAAGTGCAGGAAAGGCAAATCTATACCATACCCTGGCCCTTCTTGGACTCTTTCCAAGTCCTTGCTGTTTAACACTCCAGGGACTTTGATTTCAGAGTTGTCAAGTTTCAGTTAATTATCTCTGTTTCATTAGGCTCTGATCTGCCTAATTTCTTCTGCATAAGCCACAGCAGTGTATGTTGTGCCCACCTATGGATATAGGCAGCTTTCCCTTTGAGGCTGAGTCGCTGTGACAGGGACAGAGGTGGCGGGCTGAAGGCAGTGTCCTTCACACCGACTGCACCGGGCTCTGGCTGGACCTCCCCAAACCCAATCCCTGCTGACTCTTGCACCGTACATAAAACTCCTGTCGTTACAAGGCTCTTCCCCTTTTAAGCCCAAGCAGAGAAGCACGTCGGGCCTCGGAGCGAGAAGCCCCTGCTAAATGGTCAGTTCAGAGTCAGTACAAATAAACTGACATTGCTCGAAAGTGAGATCATTGGCAATTTATTCCTGCCCGAGCCCTACCAGAAAGAAAACAGTGTTTCATGTTGGGGCTTTTTTCCTCCTCTCTCCCGCTCTCATTTCTCATCTCTCTGCTATTTCCATGTGCTTCCCACCACACTGTGATTAATCTTTTCTAAGGCCTAAGGGACTGGAGTAAAGAGGTAAGAGAGACTCTATCAAAGACCCTACACAGAGGCAGCCAGGATCTGCCCCAGCCTTTGTGGGGCTGCAGCATTCCAAGAAACATTTTCCATCCTCAGAAGTTATAAAGAGTCAGAACTTTTACAGCTCATTAGTAAATCATTAATGAGATATTCCCTTTACCTCTCAACAAGCTCCTTGCTTCCCTCCCTCAAACCAATCCTAAAATCCTCCCATGAAAAAGAGCATTTTGTTTTCAAGGCCCTGTAAACGCCAAACTCCTTTTCTTCCACTCCCCAGCACAACATTTTCCAAGAGCTAAATTCAAGCCCGCCAAAGCTGCTGCCAGGGAGGTGCGGAGCTGGAGCCAACCTGCTTGGCACAAGCAAGGGGATTACCGCACTATGCCACACATGTACACCATGCCTAACTTCTGGCTTTCAAAAAAAACCCCCACCAAATTATTAATTCTGGAGCCCTGGTGAAAGTTCGGAAGATACTTGACTCCAGCACAGATCCTAAATCTACACAAGAAACTTGCCAGTCTGGCCATCGATGTCAATTAAAGTGAGGAACAGGATCAGCTTTTGTGATGTGTGCCAGTAAAAGCTTTTCCAATGCAGCCATATAAAAGCACATTTATCAGCACTTTTCACTCACTGCACAGTTATCAACTAATATCAGCAAAAGTAGTTTCTGTCAGTATAAATTATGCCTATTTGATGAGGATCCCGGAAGCACAGGTGTATTAGAAGAACAGGTGTAAAAGAGGTCTTGAGCTCCTGCACTGAGAAATAATGCAATCTTTAAAAAATAAAATAAAATAAAATAAAATAGTTGCAAAAAGGGTTCTGCGCAACACGGATGAGTGCTCCAGCATCTGAACACTTGCCTGAACTACTTGAAAAGAAATGGGCTCCTGCCAGGTACCCAGCTCCAAGAAAGCCTTCCACAGTATTTGCAAAGATTTGGGATCTCTATCGGATCCAAGCCTTAAGACATTACACTTGGCTTTAAGAAACAAAAGAACAATTTAGGCTTGTCATGTGACTACTAGTTTTCTTTACTTCTTATTAAGTAAAATAAAATGATCTCCAATATGTATCTCATGCCATGTTAGCACTGATTCCTACCCTTCCCACAGACTCAGGGTGTCTGCAAACATTTACAGTGTTTTGCTGTGGTCATTCTTGCAAAATTATCAATAAACCAGCGCTATTTGCCAGTATCCCTGAAGTCTGAGCAGCTGACACCTTCTGATTGAAAACAGAATTCCCCAATGAAGAAAAATGTCTGTCCTCAGTTTAAGAGAAAAGTCAGAAAGTATAAGGTTGCTGAAAGATTAGAAGTAAACGCAAAGAACTCCAAATATGTTATATATTTAAATATCACAGGGAGTATGGTACTTGGCCATAATGTCTTAACATATCACTGATAATAACGGGACATGTAAGTGCTAAGCCTGAGTCAAAAAGTCACAGTGCCTAGCAAATGACTGGAAATTCAAAGTTCAATTTAGTTTTGTGTTTTAAATGTAAATCCAAACCAATTATATTCCACACAGGTGGTTCTGAAGAATTTCAACAAAAATATTGTCAACACCACAATATTTCACTCAGGACACTGCCTCCCTTGACAATACCTCTTTCAAACCCCTCCAGAGATCCTCTGGTGCCGGCGTCTCAGGGGAAGACGGGGGTAGATCCCACCTGGGACGTACAGTTAATTTTTGCAGGGGGCAGGAACTGTAGCGTTGGTTATTCAGAACAGACAGGCCAACATCCTAACAATAGCGCAGTAAACATAAATGCCACACGAACTAGGATCCTGCTTTCATTATATTCCTCTTTAAATTTGAGAGAGGAAAAAAAGAAATCAGTGCAAAAATGGACATTATCATCCAATGTCCCAGGAAGGAGGGACTGCTCACCATGTCGTTCCTGGTGCTGGTAAAGAACGATGCTGAACTGGCACCACATTTTGATGATGTGACAACGCCTCTCTCCAGCTGTCCCTGCTGCTCTGCTTTTACCAATCCTGATCTTTTTCAGGCAAACCTAGGCCTTAAAGCAGAAAGTCTGCTATTTTCTATAATATTGGGTTATCAAGACTGTTATAGGTACAAAGAGATGGAGTTAAAGCCCCAAAAGACAATGTCTCTTATGCATCCTGATAGTGTCCAGCACCCGTGCAACACACTTTTGAAAACTTAAGTTAAAGGCTGGATCCCACCTCAATAAACAAACACAGCAGCTGCAAGTCAGGAAAAAAAAGTCAAATCTTTGAGATGCTTTACTTTGAGAACATTAAGATGGCAGGTACCAGTTTCTTTTTTTATTATTTTTTGTTTTGTTAAGAAACTACCGAGATGTCCTAGTTAATTCAATGGAAAACTACACAGAAAAGCAAAATATTTCTCTACTTGACAAAGAGCAAAGAGGGAAACCAGACAAGATTGAAATCAGCAATTTTGCCTTGACAGTGACATCAAATCTTTCCTAATGGAACCACATGCAACATAAAAGTGATCTATTGCCCGGATGCAAGTGTTCTGGTTGATTTCAAATCAAACTAATTCTGATATCAAGGTACAATTGGTGGAGCCCTTGTTTATGTATGGCAAGAATCGGATCCAGAACAACTATTTGTTGGAAACCAAGTACTGATGCTTGCCAAGAAAGTTCTTTGGACTTTCCCTGCTTTAGTGTTCCTGTTTTTTTTTTAATAAAGGCTGAATTCTCTGTTCATCACCTGTAAAGGTGGACTTAAACACTCTTGTGCTAGAGGAGTTAACACAACAGTGTACTCAGCCCCCACGGTGTTTTTTCAGGTAGGTTGCAAGCCAGACAGATGAGGTCCAGACCCATCATTTGTGGTCATGGTGCCCACTGTGCCCATCTCCCTGCCCGAGGGTCCAGCACACAACCTCACTGCCTGTCCCTCTTCCCCAGGCCTCTCGTGCCCCTCCACCATCCTTTTGGGGTACAACAGCAGGCACGTCACCCAGGGTTCCCCGCCTCCATTGCCCTTAGAGGGACAATGGCCATCATGAGAGAGGTGAGGGGGACACGCTGCAGGGGCAGACAGCGGCTCAGGCTCAGATGTCGCTGCCATTTCCACCGCATGAGCAGGCCGGGTAGAGCAAGGAGCTATGAAGTTATCAAAGAAATAGGTAAATGCCGAAATACTAGCACAGAAGTACTAACTAAGGGGTACATTAGGAAAAAAAGTGTTGAATTAGGCCATGGCTATGCAAACCAAATGAAGCAAGAACAGCTACAACTAGTTAACAGCCAAGCAAAACCTGCCCATTAAGAGATATTTGCATTTTGCAAGGGCCCAAAGAGACCTATTTTTCTATTTTATTTCTTCAAACATCTTTTCTGAGGGAAAGGGTAATTTAGCTCAAATTTTCCTTAGATTTTTCTTTAGTGAGCACAGCCTGGTTTTTATTGGGAAAAGAATAATCTTTTCAGGAAAGTTATTAAACAGGCAAGCTGTGTATGTTCAATTAAAATTTTAAATAAGATATGAATTCATTCGCAAAGTGTGAAGTGCTAATAACCTTGGCATATTTTAGTCAGATGCACTTTAAGAACAATTCTTTTCTCCGTGAAAAGCATTTTATATGAACAACTTGAATCAGCTCTATTAGCAGTTTTAGAAAGAGGGATGTGGTTATGAAGACCATTCCCACCAGAAAAGGGCAGACATTTGTAGGGGAAAATTAAGGGAATGTAAATCCTTTTCCAATAAATATTCCATGCAGAATATTCAATTCTGTGATATACAATACTGTGTTTTGCCAGAGATATTGCCTTCCCTCCCTGTGGATGCTGAAAGTGATTGCAGTATTAAGTTTCAATTGATTGTTAACAAAACCCCAAGCCCGTTCCTACTTCTGATTCAATCCACTTAGAATAGCAGGCTGAGCTTTTCTAATCTCATTTTAATTTTCCATGGGGGACTAAGTGTCCAAAATCCTTTTGAGGGGACTGGAAGTTTCACCTGTAGGATGCAACAACCTGATTCAAAGTCGATGGAGAAAGACTGTCACATAGACTAGGTCCCCAATGGCCTCGGTATGCTCTGGAAAGTGCCCTGGATTACCATTGTCCTTGGAGCAGAATATCCTTCTGCCCACATCAGGCCTCCAAGTACATTTAACACTCAGCCTGTGGGAGAAAAAGGATCACAAGAAACAGCCTTAAGAGACTAGTCTCACATTACTGTGCCTGTTAACGGGCAGGAGGAGTGTTTTGCCCCTTTTCACCATTAGTGATGCTGGTCTGGAGGCCCCTGTGCTGTGCCACCTTTCAAGACCTTTACTTTTGCGTACCTGGTAACTGCCTGAATCCCAAGCCGTGCACCACCTGCATGCAAGGACCGCAGGAGAAACGCAAAAATTGTTCCTTTTAATGGTTCTATTGATCTGCCCTGCTCCACTGCACACCTTCACCTTTCCGGCCCCTCCATACCTGACAGGGCAACGGAAGGTTACCTGTCTGAGCAAATTCCCCATCCTTTCACTGGCTTTCGCCTTCCAAAACACCAAACCACAAAACCAAAACAAACAAGCAAAAAAGGCATCCCAAGCACTTTGGTTTCTCCAGCCCCATCCACTCAGGCTTAGTTCATGTAAATCTCATACTGGCTATTTAACACAAGCTCTCCCGCCAGTCCCAGGAGTGCCAGGGTGGTGTTCAGAGAGGAATTCCACACTTGACAGATGTTTAGGGACAGCCTTGAAAGACTTGCTCAAATAGCCCACATCCTCCTTCAAAAATCAACCCCCTAACCTGCAGTTTCACCCTCCCACCCTACCTTAACCCCCCCCCTTCCCCTCTGCAACTTCAATGTTTCTAACATTAATGGCATAAATACAGGAAATTCCTGCTGCATGTTAGAGTGCAGAGGGTTTACAGTAGGGTTTCAGTCCAGCATATCAAACTAAGAATAAACATTCTTTACAGCCCAGTGCTTGACCCTGTATACAACTTTTGGAGTATACGACAAGACACACAACAACCACAGAAATCACATTCGACAACTCAATTCCAGTGGAGCAGTACCTGAACCACCAGCACCCCTCAGCACCTCTCCTCAGCAGCTGCATTCTTCAGACTTAATGAGACAGATGCAAACAGCAGGCACTTATTCTCTAATTAACCAATTTGGCTGCCACTTTGTGATCATTAACCCAATGTTGCTGGGTCAAGATTGCACACAAAGTGTTTCTTCCTTCCCCCCGCTCTCTCCCTTTCAATCCTAATGCTTGCTGGGCTTTGAAAGCAGCCGCTTCCCTCCATTCCCCAACCTCCGCCGAGTACAAACCACCTTTCCTCACTCACTGCAGCACCTTACAAGATGTATTCCTGAGATCTAAAAATAAGCTTGTTAGATTATTTGACAGTCAAAAATTAAATGAAATTGGAAGTGGTAATTATTTTCTTGATTATTTAATGTGGGCCAGATTTTTATCAAAATATTTTGACACGAGAAGATTTGTGAAAATAAATAGGCAATCAGCAAGTCATTGCTAACGGAAAAGATTCGGGGAAACAAGTATGTATTACCTGTCACTGCCATGTGAAAGCCTCATGCTTTACAAGATGATGTGTTAACAGCACTTTATCTAGAAGACAGCACGAACAGACAGACTGACATCATCAAAAGACAGATTCATGCAGTGCCACACTGCACATGGCAGAGGCTGTACCCAATGATTAGTGAACTTCTTGGTATTTAGGAGTTCCTGCGGGGCAGAGACCGGAGTATGGGTTCTCTGCTCAGCTTGATGAGAACCCTAATCACTAGCCTAAAAACACTGAAAAGAAAAAATTCACATTCAACCACCCTCCTTCCTTTCTCAACTTAGAAATTCTGGCCAACCTCAGCAGGGGAGCTAGAGGGCACTTGCTTCTCAAAACAACATCAAACACGAAGAGGGGGCTTGACGACATTGTGCCATCTACCACATCAGTACTTTAAACTACACCAGCTTGGACAAGCTCGTGCTCCTCCTCCTCCTCAATGAGGTATGGGACTTCTCCGGCCCAAGCCAGACGTCTGTCAGAGCTGGTTATGCTCATTTTGACTTGCCATTTGTACTCAGAGTTAGTGAGTGCCAACGTCAGCGGAGCATTTCTTGTTTCACATCCAGGTAAACCCTGTCTTTAAAGATCTTGTTATGAAGTCTTAGGATCTGCAACAGATCAGCGGTTGAGCGTTAGCTATGAACGCACAGTGCCAGTCTGTTGTAGCACAAACAGATGTTATAATTATTTGCTTCTCCTTTCTTAAAAAGGAGAGGAATACCATATGAAATGGATTTTATCTGTTTCAGGGATACCATTAACATCATTTTCCTATGCTTGCCTCTTTTTTGGAACTGGTTTGCATAACATTTCCTAGAAATATGCTCCATATGTACACCAGCTAGCTACACCACTACAGCGGCAAGACATTTCAACTGGGGGTGACTGGGAGGCAGGGGGAGGAGGGACCCATCCACACGCATTTGTTAACACCAACAAACATGGAGATGGGCTGTGGCTGAGCCAGGTGAATTGTTCCAAAACAGCAGGACAACTCCCATCAGACTTACACAAACTTGGTCTGGAAAGATTACGTTCAGCACAGAAAACACACACCTCAATTTGGAAAGGCCTCATTTAGCATCTGGTGTGGTGTGTCAGATTCCATTTGAGATACTGGGCTCCGGAGACCAGTGGGAGAAAACAACACACTCCAGAGTACATGTGTAACATGAGGAGTTAATCCCACACAGGCATTCATCTTTTCAAAGTATATATTTCTGACAGTTTTGGAAAGCACGCTTACAATTTCCATAATGTTTGAAAACATACAGACACTTTCTCTCAGTGTCACAGTGTCTTGAACTTCTGAGGCTCTTTTCGTGACACCATAAACTTCTCCTTGGAAGCAGAGTATGATGTCAGAGGATGTAGCAGTACAAGAGGTGAAGAGGAAAGCTGTGGGAGCATTCAAATAACTTTTTCTGGCCTAAAAAAAATAAAATAAAAACCGGAGTTTGATCCAAGAACATTTTGTTCATTTGCTATACAGGGGTGCCTTTTGTATGAGCACAGACTGTTTTGTGGACTCTGGTCCTCTGTAGTCACCATGAAACAGAAAATATACAATGAAGCTAGTGATGTGTTATCATCTAAGTTTTCTATGAATGCTATTTTTGTCTTATGTTCACAGTGACTGCTGGTCAAACGTTCATCCACTACAACTTGATAAAAACAGGAGCTTTAACGAATCATCACAGATATTTATAGGTTATTTTCTTTTCTCTCTTTTATCTTGTCTGCACAGTTGGCATGATCATGCTCATTAGTGTTCAGGTTTAAGTGACTCTTCTAAAATAAATAGTGTTTTTTAAAGCCATTGGTTTCTCACACATTCATCAGGGTTAAAAATATCCATATTTTTAATACATGCATATACTTTGATATCATCCAGGTAAGCCAAACAAGTTTTACGCAAGCGTAACTGAACTGCTGTATCTGTCACCTTCAGACTTGACTTGTGCCATAGTTCCAACAGAGATTTAATGAACAAGTCAAATTTGATGCAAACTTTCAGAAGTTTCGCAGCTCTAATCAGCAAAATAAAAGTGTGCTGGATAATTACTGGAGTGTTAAGCTGATATTTATCTCTGTAATCCCCCAGATGAAAGAACTAGATTTCACAAGAACAGTCTTTCTATTTAATACCATATGCAAAAAAAAAAAAGTTATAGCACTAATTGAAGGCAAACATCGAGATGTTAATGAACACAAGACTGTTTGCACCCTCAGTCCTGCTTTGCCCCTGTGAAACACTTCTCTTACACGACCACGCTGGTGGTCCCCAGGATCAGGCTCGGGGCCAACAATGCTCACCTATTCCTCTCCCCCTGCCTCAGCACTCCTCTTCCCCCCACCATTTCTTTATTCTACACTCTTCAACGGCCATTCTCTCATCTCATCACAGCCTGTTCTGCTGGACATCATCCTTACAGCAAGCAAAAGCTCATAAATAGCCGCATGGACCTATGCCTCTGAAAAAGGCCTACTACGCACTCAGGCAGGGTACCGGCACTAAGAAAATCGGGCCCATGACTTGAAGTAGCCCCATCGACACGACACCTCTCCATAGGGTTGTGTTTGGTTTCAGGTCTGTGTTGACAAGGCTGAAGCTGCATGTGTTTGTACATCTGCAGGATGGAGCTCATGACCCATCCTCCAACCCCCTGAAGTTAAAAATGTATTTTTAAATATAGGCGAAACATTCTCCTCCATCCATACGTCAAACAGATCAGCTGTCTCAAGGTTCCAGAAAAACATCAGTCTGCAGTTGGCATATAGCACTTACCCAAGTGACTACCACTTCAGCAAATGTATTACCCTCTGAACACAAGATACCATTAGTAATAGTATTGAACAACCTTAAAGGGAGTCGATGCTATTATTTTCACTCAGTTTAATCTTGCAGTCTCAAAAGCTCACCAAAAACAAAGCCTGGGAGGTGTTGAATACATTTTGTACATTTCAAACTTTTTTTAAAACCCCAAGCAGATCACAGCTGTTCGGCACATGAGCTTTATCAGCCATCTTCCATTGTATCATTACATTGATATTCACACCTACACAGACACACAAATACTTGTGATTAAAAAATTAAATATAAATGAAGCAAAACAAACATCTCAGGAAGAATATGTGGACTTTAGCAGAAGAACATGCCGCCATATGCCAAAGGAAGAAAAGGAGAGAACAGATGGCTTTCTTGCTTTGTCTTCGTACTGCTTTCATACTTACACTACTTCATACTTTGGGTTAATATTTTTATCCAAACTCACAGTGATTAACAATAAAGAGAGACAGACGGAGGATTGTATTTCACTCTAATTAGGCAGACACAATGAGGTGAGTTCTCAGCATGGTGCAGAGGAAAATAAAGCGTCCGTAGCTCCATTAGTGATATTTCCTATGCACAGGGGAATAACTTTTATTCCAATACATGCAATAGAGATGAGAATTTAAAAAACACTCAGACACACAAAACCCAGAGTTTACAGTGTCATTAATAAAACAAAATACCATGAGGTCTTCTTTCAGGACAAGACCTAACCCTTCCTTAACTTCAAGGACATGCTTATCTGCCTGATCACTTGAGGAGAATGAAGAAATGGACAATGTTGTATTTCAATGCTGGCAATAACAATAGACTTGCTCTTTTTAAACAGTCTGGGAAGAAAAGCTGCCATAAACCTAGTTTTAGTCAGTCTTCAACATCCTTCATGAATGTTTTGTACATCTGAAGTGTCACTGGATGAGTCCTGACTCCATCTACACCCACAGCGAGCCTGGGCAGGTGGAACAGAGACCACCACTCACGTCATGAGATCCAGTGACAGACTTGTAGGTAATCACACATGGAAAACAAAAGGAATACGAGCTCTGCGAAAGACACGAGGCTCTGCAAACAGCACAATCCAAGGGTCTATCTGCTGAGATTCCTAGGCCATGCACAGAACAGTCCTGTCACATGAACGGGTCAGAAAGGACTGGTTTCTGGCAAAATACTTGTCACTAAGTTACATATACAGAAAAAAATCCCATTTACCACAATAATGAAGATATCTGTAGTGTCAGACCTGAAGGCAGGAGCACAAGAGACTTGGTACACACAAGCGCTGTACAGAATTGACCACCCTGGTCACTTGTACTCAACTTAAAAACTGATGTGGAACTAGGAACAAGAAAAACCACTCGTGAAGAGGTCTACAGGATTCTAGTCCCATCGGAGTCTCCACGCTGATGTTGGGACAGTGTCTTGGTAAGCTAGGCATGCATCTCACCCACTCTCCATGATGCTTTTGCTCTTAAACAGTTACAGTTTATGTTTTATGAATGGCAGCAAAGTGATGGCTAACTTATTATTACCAAGACAAAAAATACAAAGGAGATGCCAAAAATAACATGAGGTCTGTTGTGCTGAACACGAGTAGCAGGAGTAACGGGGATGGCAGAGGGTGACGGCCAGCAGCCCAGACAGGGCGTATTCGAGGCAGGCAGGACAAGATCTGATGATTCAGCTCTTCCAACAAACTCACCCTGCTCTATTTACAGCAAAGCACAGCAAAGTACAACGACCTCTCACGTCCCTTCCTCTCCCCTCTCAGAAGCATAGGAATTGCCATGGTGACTGACTAGTGGCCCAACAAATTTAATACCCTGCTGTCAACAGAAGCTGGTACTCAGTGCTACAAAGGAAAAATACAGCAGCTCTGCAGCAGGCAGTCACCGAACAGCGAGTGAAGAGGGAAAGTTTCTTCCTAATCCCCTTGCCATTTGATATTGGCTTATGGCTTCAGCAGCAGCAGACTCAGACCCTGCACGAGGAAGTGTATGAACGCAAACAGAGCATTAAACATGGGCTTAGAGGCACATGCTCAAATCCAACAGACTTCAATGAGCTGAGTGTTTCCCTGCACAGAGCCGTGCCTGAACTGCAAGAAACACAGCTCTGCTGTGAATAACACCAGTTCCTCACATCAAAAAGACCTGGCCCATAATGACAACATAAATACAAACAGAACGCTTAGTCCGCCTTAGACAAAGAGACACAAATCTGCTCTGAAGAAGTCCGCAGACTTCCTGGGAGCTGCCCAAGTCCAGACTTTAAATGGATATCCCTGCACAATACACTCCCTTTGGAAACAGGTAGCCCACATCAAGAAGATATGTAAAACTGGAAAGTTCTGTGGGTAGAATTTGATGTAATTATCACTGGCTTTAGCCAGACTTCAAGGGCCCAGTCAATAATACCTCCGACTGGGTCAAGTTTACCAGAGGATTCAACGTGCATCATCGCCAGAGCTCTGGCATTTCTTGGAAACCTGGCATTGCCTCTCCACACCACCACCACCAGAGCCACAGGCAGCACTGGCCCAGGCAGACAGGGGGGACCCGACAGTCTTTTACAAAACTATTCTGCACCAAGACTTCTTCTCCAGTTCTGATGGAGAACTCTCTCAGTCAAATAAAGCAGCATATGGAAAACCCCCAGCACTGCATGTTCTCATAATTTTTGGAACACTGTAAATATTTGAGTCAGTAGATCTTAATCCATAAACACAGCTGGACTCAAGAAACAATGATGGTAACTTATTATAATTTAAACAATTGTGTAACAAAACAAACCAATGATAATCACTTTGGTTTTCTAAGGACAATAGGCTCAACCTTTTCACAAAGTTAACATGATGGTACATGTAATTGCATAAAAAATAAACTTACATATGCTAAGATAAATTATTCTCAGCTTTTAAAGAGCACTGTAGAGGAATGACAGTGGAGAAGAAAAGCTGTATGGTGCAAAGCCAGCATTTCATATAATGTACAGAGCTGGAATGGTAACTGCCAGCCAAAGGACATCCCTTTTCCCTGCTATACTCTTCCAGAACATATTAGTTTAATTGCTTTATGACCAGGAACATCATTCCCCCAAGTTCACCCTCAATTTAAGCCCTTGCGCACACAGTTTACATTCAAAGAACTAGAACTGATCTCTGCTGTGATTAAGGACAGCAACATTTATCCAAACTGCATAAGAACAGACCTGGGCAGTCAACTCACATTTTAAATAAGTTAAATGGGGTTTAAGTTCTTTGCTGAAAGTTCAAGTAAGTTCACTTCCTTCTTATTTCCATTGCTTCTTTGCATTTTCACAAGTGTTTGCATTCAGCAATATAACCTAGAAACAGAATTCATCACAACATGGATCGCATCCACTGCAGAATTGTCCTAAGCAGAGTGCTATTCTGAAGTTTTTACCAGGGATGTAAAGTCCATTCAGCTAACACCAAAACACACAGACAAGACACAAACTATACAAAAGCAAAACAGGATTTAAGCGCACACACTTTTTTAAGCAAAATCCTGATTTATTATTTTGCTGACACCAACACGAAAAAACTCCAACTTTCATATTTTACATCCAATTTTCAAGAGAAAAGATTCCTACCCAAACTTCTAGAATCCAGAGTTCAAATGAAAACTGCAAATGAGAAAAGCTAAAGCTCTTTAGTCGAGCATTATAAAAGTTTGATATTCCAGAACTGCAATAGTCATACTACCAGAATTTGGCCCCCTTGTGTGTACCCCTTAGAAATTACAGTAAATAAGCCTGTAAAGCAGCTACGTATATGCTATGAGCCCCAGCTTCCAGCTCCTGGTGAAGTCTTCAGTGCCACATAAAATGAGAAAGCTGCCATCCGAACTAATTCTTTATACCAGGAAATTTCCTAGTTCTAAAATTGCTGGTTCAAAAAGGAGCACATCAGCAAAACAGTGTATTTTCCAGCTCCTTCCCTTGCAATGAGACAGATGAGCCATATTAACTGCAACTTTCAAAAAAATAATTAAAAAAAAAATCAAGCATGGAAAACGTCAGCTCCACAGTACAAGTCTGGCAAAGTTATAATCAACTAAAATCAGGAACTTATAATAGGAACTGACAGGGAAATTCTAGCTACTTGTGCTGCTTATAAACGCTAACATTATCTGGCAAAGGGATGAAGCCACAAAGATGAGATCCACTTCTGGGCTAGAACTTCCCCAAGTTTTCAGGGAACTTTGATATAGGAGTTCAGGAGTTCAGTTTGGTCCAGGTGAAAGCGTATGTAAGTCTTTCAGAAATAAAGAATTAGAGGGTTTAAGAATGGTTAAAGGTTCAAAGGAACTCTTTCCATTCAGTTTAAAACTCTTTTTTCAATAAACCACAATACAGGGTAGTCACTTCAGTGCCGGACATGTGACCCCCAAGTCACTATGCTGTGCTTCACACTAGACATATTGCCTCTGCTCCATTTGAATATATAAGAGCATTCTTTAAAAAAGGGAATAATAAATCTAGAACAATGACCACATTAATCCAGACCCTATTTGCAGGGTCTGCCAAACAACCATTAACAGCCATTTATGAAAGTTCCTAAATGAGACATCATTCATTGACTTGCAAATGATGTCACCCTCCAAATGATGGAACATTTCTTTCCTTTTGTGGCTTTGCCATCCTGTTTCTGCAAGGCTGCCAGGCAGGTAAACAGAATTCCACTTAATCTGTCTGCAGCTTCAAAAAAAAAACCAACCAAACAACCTACAGCTTGTCCATTGAGGCCAGCATTTTCAAAGAAGAGTGCTTAACATTGGCCACCTAAATCCAAATTTAGGAACATAAATAAGTACCCTGTTTTTTAAAGCCTTTAAATAAGTATCTTATGCTCCACAGTGTTTTCCTGTTCCACGCTATTCTTCAGTGAGGACCTCAAGGGGAGGGCGAGGAGGGGAGGGCAGAGAAGGGGGACATTGTGCTATCTAGATTTATTGTCTCCCAGACTTGAGTCCACTTGCATCTCAGGAGGAGCAGCTAGAGACCAACGATTCTGCCCCACTCGACCCTCCAGCATTTTGACATTTAGCTTCATTCCACATCCCTGGTGCAGTACAAGGAGAGCAGTTCTGCAGGAGATTTAGGGGGAGGTAAGAGAGTGACTGACATGGCTGAGAACAGAGACTTCAACCTGCTTTAATCAGAAAAGCAGTTGCACCTCATCCATCTTCCCAAGCCAACAGCTCTGTCACAGAGCTGCCCCGAACCTGAGGAAAACTTCCTGATGAATATTTCAGGAAAACTTATTACTCCAACTGGCTCAATGCTTTCCACAAACAGGAGACTTCAAACAGTAAACAAAATCAAGCCATTCTTGGCCATCTCTATTTATAGGACACAAGTAGTTTTCCTCGTAGATAAGTCTGTGAATGCAAGCTGGGACCTGACAACATGACAGCACGGCTCCAGCGCTACCACCATCGGCAAGAAGTCAGATGCAGGAACATTTTCTCATCATTTTCTTCTCAACAGATCCGTGGTGAGGGCTCAAGGGAAAAGAAAGGAAGTTGCTTGAACTTTGAGAGTGGGAATGACAGAAGTACTCGCCCTACTCCCACTGGGGTCAGCAGCAGGAGAGTGGGCCAAAACTTTCAAAAAATGTATCAATTTCAGGAATCAAGAGACTGAGGAGTGATCAAAAGATGCGTCCTCACCGGGCAACAGTACCTAGTCTCTGGTGGAAACCCCTTCTCTACTGCCCATCTAGGATGGTGATGAGCTGCAAACCACTCCTCAGCTTCTGACCTCCTCAGCACAGGTCTGCCTTCATCTTACCTAAAGGTACCTTAGACCCCTTCATTTGTCAATGGAGGGAAAAAACAACTTCCAAAAGGATGTTCCATAGTGTCAGGATGTGCTACCTACCTGTATGCCTCTTATCTATAGCAGGGCACCAAGGCAACTGTCACTCAGCATCAGTGAAGTGAGTGACAAAAGTTAGATGGAGGTAAAGCAGGTATTTAGGTCTTTTCTCCCTCTGACACACAATAACAAACGTTCTTCTGAATCTATACCATCAGCAGGATCTTGCAGGCACTGGCACAGCTTTATGTGGGCAGGCATACAGCAATGGGGATGTTGCTACTGTCTTCTGTAGGATCAGATCTGGGCCAAGACTAAAATTCAAACAAGAGTCAATTGGGCTACATCAGGTTCAAATTTTGAGCCAAATACTCTCAAGTCAGTCTTTCCTCACTTTGTGGTTTAAATGTTTAAGTTACCTAAAACCTAAGACATGGCAAATCGCAAACAATTCCAGTTGAACCTAACTTTTGGATTCTTCCTTTTCAGTTCTTGTACTTCTCCTTATTTAGTCTTCCCTCATTACTATTTTTGTAAGTTCTTCACATCAGAAATAGTGAGTCACAAAAAAGTACAAAAATAACTCCTTACGTTACAGGACAGAATCCCTCAATATTTGCAATCTGCTAAATGACTGATTGTTGGGTCTCTCAATTTGTTATTACCGGAGTGCACTCACCCAGCACCCACAGCAAACTAAGTTTTGGGGGTGGGCTCGCATTGGTTTTTACTGAAAATGATCGAGAGCAAAATTGAGTAAAAGAAACATCAACTTGGGACGATGTAAAATTATAGATTTTTGAGTAATTCAGATAATATGCCATTAAAGTGAGCACGAAAAAATTCAAGTAAATTTGAAAATCTCAGGCTGGGTATCTGGAAAAAAAGTTAGTTCCAGCTAATTGCGTCCATACTCAGCACATTTGCAGTATTTTTTGATTTTTTTTTTCCCTGAAACACATGCATGGCAAGCCGTGTGTAACAATTTCTCCATATTTCTATGCTTAAATAGGGCACTGAAAGGCAACAAGCATGGTGAACTATACCTTTGTAACCCCCAAATCCTGCTATGGCATTTCATCTCTGCTTGCCCTGAGCCTTGATCTCACGCACAGCTTGCTTGCAGCAAGTCTTAACAAGCCCGAAGTTGACCATGCATTTAGAAGGTCATTTGTATTTTGTGTTCTGGGTTCAAACACAGAACTTTTTGACCCCAATTTCCACAGAAGCAGACTCAGGAAAGCTGCTGTTCCTAACAGGATGGTCCAACGCTCCCCGGGTCAAGAAGGACAGAGAACTGCTGGGGAGGGGACAGCACAGGGCTACCAAGATGCTGAGGGGATTGGAACACCTCTCTTATGGAGAAAGGCTGAGGGATTTGGGTCTCTTTAATCCAGAAAAAAGATGGCTGAGGGGGGGACCTTATCAATGCCTATAAATACTGACAGGGGGGGTGTCAGGAGGATGGGGCCAGGCTCTTCTCAGTGGTGCCCAGGGACAGGACAAGGGGGAACGGGCACAAACTGGACCATGGGAAGTTCCCCCTAAACCTGAGGAGGAACTTCTTTCCCGTGAGGGTGGCAGAGCCCTGGCCCAGGCTGCCCAGGGAGGTGGGGGAGTCTCCGTCTCTGGAGACATCCCAAACCCGCCTGGAGGCATTCCTGTGCCCCCTGCTCTGGGTGACCCTGCTCTGGCACGGGGTTGGACTGGGTGATCTCCAGAGGTCCCTGCCAACCCTATGATTCTATGAATGCAAGTCCAACTGCTTTATCTCCTGCTTCCTTGGGTACTGCATCTACCTGACAAAGCCAGTCTGCCTCCTCTACAGCTGCAGTGGCATTAGGTGGCCAGGCTGTGGGCACCACATCAGCCACTCATCCTTTCCCCATCTAACTCTGACGATAATTTGTTGGATAGGACTCCTAGGCTAAAATCAGAGAGATGCCAGGTCCCCCAGCAGCAGGGATGGGATGAGATGGGATCGCATTGCAGCAGGAGCCTCCTGTACCCAACAGGATTGTGTTCTAACTTCAAAGAGCTCCCTTCCCTCAATGCTTATTCCAAAGTGATTTGCAGATTCTATAGAAATGCAGGGGAGGTGAAAACCAAGCATTACCGAAGAAAAAAAAAAAGTGAAAATACATTTTCAGTTAAATTTTGAAAAGTCAATGAGACAACAAAATATGGAAAAGTTGTTCCAGATGGCAGGAACGTACTTGAGGAATTTCATTTAATGACATTCGTGCAAGATGTTTTGATTTGGATGACATATATCAGTTGCATACTTAAATTAACAGTTCTTTCTACTGAAATTAACGTAAAGCTCCCAGGAGCAGGAAAGGGTCTCGGTGCTTTTACTTTAAGAGCCAGTACAGTATGTATGGACTTGACAAGTCTTTTTGTTATTCTCTGGAGGAAAAGCAATGGTTCATCAAGACACTACAAGAACGTGTTCATTTTGAAAGCAGCGTCAATGCCACTTGCCTACCTGGGTCATCAATTCTCTACCCACTGAGCTCCAAGACAATTCCCACCTCCCATGCCCTACCTGACAGGTAGGACGCCAGGTCCCAATGCCTTGTGAATAAGCACGATGGGCTGAGAGAGAGAAGGAACTCTAGATAGATATGAAAGTTCCAGCTCCTACAACCTGATTCACATTCAACAAGCCCCCAGTGCTCTTGCCCTAAGGTATTCCCCCAAATGCATTGTCCAGGGATGTGTCACTGAGATGGCCCAAGCCACCCTCCTCTCCTCAAGCAGACGGGCAGGGTGTACAAGGCCCCTCCAAGCCTCTTGGAAAAGTCAAACAAAACACTGAGGTTCCAATTGGAAGGGAAATTTCAGGTTCCACCCAGGTTTTCCCCACACCGCAGTCATTTAACCAACCTTCCAGAAAAAACCTAATGATTCCAAGATGATCATTTATATATATACATACACATATATATATATATAAAAGCTGCATCCCCATAATGAGACAGGTAAGATTACAAAGACCCTACTTGGCTTAATAATTTCATTTATAAGAGCCTGGGAGAGGAACATAAGTAAGACCTAGCACATGAACAGGTCAGTATCAGAACTATAACAGGGATTTTCTACATTCCAAATATAAAATTTTCTATCGTTGAAGCCATACCACCTCTCATATAGAACATTAAAGGCAGATTATTTATTTACAGAGGAGTTTTCATTACGAGTTGAAACTCAGCTTACACCTAAAGTGCACATCAAAGTTTTTAAAGATGTGGAGAATTTCAGTCACCTCCAAAACACTGCAAATGCAAACTATCTTTTTGCACAGCTTCTTCCTGCAGCTGTACTCTGAAGGGAGATATACATACACATACAGGTATGTATATTAGTTATTACTGGAATAACTGTAATAAGGCCTTTTGTTTGGCGACTGTCTGTTTCTAAGAAGTGAAGCATGATGAGATTGAGCTTGCCAGCTGCACACTTCACTTTCCCATATCCCCAAACAGAGATTTAAAATAGCCTGTTTATCAGATGTGTATCTAACTCCTATTCCACTGTGAGGTCTAAAAAGGAATTTCCATTCTTACAAATGTCCCCCTTGTGGGGCATTACCGTCTGTTCCGATCATTGTAAAGGGTCCCCCTTTCCTTCTAGTCCAAAATCCACTGAAGCATTTCTTTAATGACTATAAAACAAAAGGCTAGAGGCTTTCTTGCCTTAATTTATATACAAATACATTACCAATTAAAAGGCAACTGTGAAGAATAGAGCTGATAATGGAATGCCTTCTGCAACCTGAACTGTAGCATTGCTACCATGACATTATAATAATTAGTTAATCTACCCTCTAATTTGTCTCAATTTGCATTGGCAGACTAGAAGCTGCTGTCTACATGATTTCTCATTGAAAACTGTGGTAGGAGAAGGAGGAAAAAAAAAAAAAGAGAGGGCTTTTTTTCCACCAACCACCCATTCCATGCATAATCTTTTCCCTCTTCTCTCCACCACCGCTGTAAATCTGGAATACATCTCCATTAAGACAAATGAGTTCTACTCCAGATCCACTATGGAAGTAGAATTTGGCTTACTACCACTGAAAGGCACCAAACTCACGCATGCAAAAATGCCTTATCATTGCGGCCAGCCCGCTGCCCGCGCTCTCGTTCCACTGCCAGGTTTATTGCAGCAAACTTCTCCCTGGAACGGAGGGCCTTCTCTTTCCCTTCTTCGCAGCACCAGCCCCCTGCAAAGGGTTTGTGATAAATTCATAAATTCCCTGATTATTCCTCTTGCTATTCAAAATAACAAAGGCAGATCCCCCCCTTTTCACCTAAGCCACTCAGATGGATGGAACATCTGTGCATGAGAAACGCAGGGGGTAAAGAGGAGTTCAAGGCAAAAGTGTGAGTAATGCCCTCAGATGACTTCCATGCACATTTCTTTCCATCAGGAATCAACTATTTTGCTACCACACCTGTGCAGCCAGATGTCATGCAACAGTAATTCAAGCCATTAGAAAGACAGTTTGGAATCTGTATGCTTAAAAAGGGGCAGGGAGACAAAAAATGACAAAGTAAAGATTTTATTTTCCAATTACTTCAAGACTTTGAGAAAATACATCTTGCCTTCTCAAGAGTTATGTTTACCAATATGGACAAGATTTGTGATACCCCTTATTTCTCAAATCAAGCTCCATTTTGATTGCTTCCATAAGATGAAACCCTCCATTAGCAAAAAAAACCCAAGCAGAAAGTGTACAACTCATAGTAAGCGTTTGCCAAAATGCTAGCCTTCAGCACTTCCTTTTAAATAAACATAAGGAAATGAGATGACCTTTAAATCGCTTCTTGACATGTACTAAATCTACAGAAATTAGGAAGATTCTCTGGAAAGAGCTGTATAATTTTAGTACTCACAGTGTATTTTTAGCATTTGCTAAGAGTATTTTGTATACTAAAAGCATGCTGTACGCAGTAGAACTTCAGGGATTTTATCAGGCTTTGAAAGCCCAGGGTTTAGGTTAAAGGGCAGCAGAAGCAGTAGGTGGATGGCTTGAAGCAAGCAGGAAATATCCACCACAAGCTAATTAAAGCTTGCATTGCCTGGGCAACACCCTTTTATTACCCCCATCCTCTTATCCTTTAAAAGCAAAGCTTGGGGATTCCCTAGTAAGCAAATTTCTTCCCCTGCTCATCTTCTGCTCCTGAGACACAGAAAATAAGGGGTAAGTGCCACGAGTCCGATCTGCAGGTGGCACAGGTAGGTTGGGGCAGGTGGCTGAACCGGAGCCCTACCCCAGGATGAGCTCAGTCATCCAATGTTCCCTTTTCCCAGTGAGATGAATTCTGTATCCAAAAGGAAGGTGGGTGGCAGTGTTACCTTAAGTAAAGGCCCTCGAAACCAAAAGTAGTTTAGAGAGGAGATACTGCTTTATTCGATGTCGGGTGTTAGGGGGAAAACCCACTAATCTAGCACCCCTTACCGGGGTATTCACCTATTATTTATACACAAAATATTCTCATTATTCCACCTCCCTAAGAACAAGTGTCACAGGAACTGGTGAGGTTGAGAAGAGCGTAAGGAAGGAAAACAGGCAATGCAGCCGCTGCCCAGCGAGAGCCCCAGGAGACGGGGTGCGTAAGTTGGAGCGTATGCACAGTCATGTAGCAGAGGATTTGCTGAAAGCCCTCTGCTTAGCGTAAGCAGTTTGCCTCAAAGAGGAGATTGGTTTCATTGGGAGGGAAAGGATTGCAGCCAGTTGTTCCACTCTGAATGCAAAGAGCGTTCTCTCTCCTTCTGTATCACTGATGAAGTGCGACGAGCAGCAAACGCAGCTGAGCTCCATATGGGTTCACAGAGCTGAATTTGGGCACAGCCCCACATCAGCTGTTTGAGAGAGGTGTAAAGGGGCATCTTGTATTACAGTCCGAGACGTGGTGGTGTAAAACCATCATGGACTTCCACACAGAAGACAGATGGAAACTGGATCCAGTAGATACGGGTGACTGCAAGTATTCACTTCCCATCACAAAAGTGCCAGCTCAGACTAAACTAGAGAGACTTAACATCCCAGCTAAATCAAAGAGACAGAGCAGCACAAGCCTGAAGGAAGAGCAGACAAGGACAAAGTAGAACACAAGGAGAATCTGAAAGAGGTTACATTTCCTAGACCATGACAACAATTACGGAGAACTAAGGAGCACAATTAGCAACTTTCCAGCTAATAAGCCTATCACTTAAGAAACCCAGCACCATGAAGACTGAGGGAAAGTCAGAAGAAGGGTTAGATGCCATTCATTGAATACACGATTCCTAATGATAAGAAATGACAAACTGCCAACACATTTCTCCCCATTTCTCACCCACACATGCGTGCATTCCCTGCAAAACTCATACAAGCAAAGCCTTCAGAGTTTGGAGAGGCAGGCTGTACTGTCATTTGTTCTTGACTAAATCAAGGAATTGCTCTACTGTGTTTTCTTAGAGCAGAATTGCTGACCAGAGACACGCACATATTTAGTAATGCCTAATTCAGACCGTGGCAGCTACAAGTTCAGTCCCTTCATTTCTTTCCCCCCCTCCTCAGGGCAATTCCTACTAGGAAATACCAGCAGCTTACAACTCCCTGTACTTGTTTCTGTGGATCCTCCTGTGGAATACCTCTCCCCTGTGCACTAGACTCAGGAATTTCACTTCAGAGCAAGATCCATAAGAGTAGGTCATCGCAACAGGCAAACCACATGGGCAAAAACACCAGGAAAACCGAACAACAGAAACAAGGACGTAAATGACACATGCCCTGATCTTCCAGCCCTGGCAGTTTGTGAAGTCATCTCCATTGGAAGTAAATACTTTGAGCATAATGAGAGAAGTTTCATGTTGCTGTTTCTGTCCTCCATAACAAGCAGAATGACAGAAAATCCCATCCCAAGGACCTAGCTCAATGCCACCATTTCAGAACAGATCCAGCTCCCGTAGCAAGCACCGCCTGTTCAGGAGACATCAATGATGCACACAGGCATCAAGTTAAGGCAGAGAATGTTTTGATTGTTAATTCAAGATGCTCTCAGAGCTCTGTGGTGACCCAGCTGGTCATTCCTGCTCTTGTTTGTCCGAGCAGCAGAACAGTCCACAGAGCGCGGTGGTTATGAGTAAGCAAGCATGTATGCATTTCTGTTGACAGCATCTTCCCAGAAATGATCACAGAACCCGACTGGTACGTGCAAGTCTTTAGACTGTTTTCAAATAGGTTATCCATATATATTTATAAATCTCATTGCAGATGAAAGCCAGAAATGAGATTTATTTTCCTCAGCCTTTTGATAACTTCCTCTAGACAAAGTCGTACAGAAGCTGCTACTTAGCAAGGGGTGCGCTTATTGCACATATTTGAGGACTGCAAATACGTGTTCCTTAGCCAAATATTTCCACCCATGGGGTGATGTGTTTACATACCCTGTGGTACATGATCAGCAGTTACTTGGGATATACTGTGCCTCTAATGTTTGGAACCTAACAAGCCACATGCTGAGAATCAGGTAGCCTCAGACTGTTTGACTTCACTTAAAAACACTGCTCCAGATGTCAGAGCCTCCTTATCTTCCCTTTTTAGAGATGACTTCCCCCATGATTCCCTTTTTGCCCTGCCTAGAAATATGAAAACTAAAGTTAGCGGAGGCATAGTCAGGAAATACAAGAAATTATATAGCTTGCACAATATGGAATACATTCAAATTAACCAGAAAAAAAACCCTACCAAAGCAACTAAAAAAATTTGCAGTTTTCTGGAAAGAGACGGGTTTATTTTTCAGAGCATGGGGATGAACCAACACATTCCTAATACACAGGGATGCCCAAAGATGGAAGCATGGAAGTTTAGGTTGTTCTTACCATCCCAACCCCCGTATTTCTAAGGCTTTGATGAGACAGAGCAAGACATTCGGCTTGAACATTAGGGCTTCTGGGAGACCCAAAACAGGAGGCAGAAAGTGTTTCAGGAAGAACGCTCTTGTGCTATGAAGCCATTTGCTTCCACAGCAATATGGAAGCAAATGACTTTCCATCCATAGCACTTATATGCAGTCCACTGTCATTGCTCCCAAAGTACTTCCTCACACAAGGGGTGACTGTCTTCGTACGTGGGAAACTAGAGAGACTCAGATCTCGAGTAAGGCAGAAGCACTCATCCAGAAGACTATTTAACCATGCCGCAGTTCTGAGATAAAACTGACACTGACCCCAAATGACTCGCCCAACCCTACAGAGTTCATCTGTCATTCTTCCCTGTCCTCTTTTCCTGCCAAAGCACACTTTTGAGGAGGCCACAGTTTTGCAATGTCAACCATGCTGGTCTGTGAACATCAGCAGCCAAGGACAGGCTGTGTTCAGAATAAGGCACACTACGGGGACAAAGGGAATCAGGGTTTACGTGGCTTCTTGTCTCCATCACCTCCAGCAAGTCTTTTACTGTCAGTTCAAAAGATATCATAGAATTGTCAGGGTTGGAAGGGACCTTAAAGACCATCCAGTTCCAGCCCCCTGCCCTGGGCAGGGACACCTCCCACCAGAACAGGCTGCTCAGAGCCCCATCCAGCCTGGCCTTAAAAACTGCCAGGGATGGGGCTTCCACCCCCTCTCTGGGCAACCTGTGCCAGCGTCTCACCACCCTCATATCTGCCTCCTTATGAAATCCACAGGAGTTCAAGTACCAGTGGGTCCTTATGACCTTACCAAAATGTCTGAAAGGCCAAGGATTGTAATTTCTGACTATATTCTGATACAGATCGCAACCTGTAGTAAATCTCAAATAATGCCTTACTGGAGACTTGCACACATATCCCACATTTTAAAAATCATTGTTTACCTAAAAACTGGAATATTTTGTCCACCACCCACCTTAACTGCTTAGAAAGGCTGGTGTTACCAGCCAAGAGGACTGGCAATAGGCCGAAGAAAGGATTTTGAGAAAATAACTTGGTTCTCCAGGGGAGGCAGGAGCCTGGACCACCCCTTGCAATTGTTGCTAAACATTCAGGGATCCTTGGAAGGCAGCTCAGTCAGTGCCGTGCTAAGGGAAAGCATAGCAACACACTGGTTAGAGCTCATTAGGCAGAGAGGAGTTGCTGCTGTTTCTATACAAGACACGAGTGGAAGCAATAGATCAAACCCAGATCTTGAACTCCTGTAGTAAACACAAAGCACATCAGGAGGAGCTGCTGGCGAGCCCAGCATCTGAGAAACATGGGAATGTGCTTGTGACCCCATCTGTAGGCATCCTAACAGCTTCTCTGAAATTTCACAAGCAGGGGGATGTCCTAGATAATGGATGGGAGCCCAGCTGCCCCCAGATGAGGGAGTTTCCTTTGTGCACGAGTCCCTAAGTTATTTCAGCAGCATCTGGCAGTGACGCTCTTGTTAAGGCTGCTATTTATAAAGCCTGATTGTTCGTTCAGGGACAGCTCTTGGCATACGAGGCCTCAGGAGAGCTGGAGTGATCTGGTTAACAAAACATCCAGCAAGCTGGGAAATCAAGCCTGCTTTTGATTTATAATGCAGCAAACTAAAATTATGATTTGCCAGGCTCATTTTGGCACTCTCATAATTCAACTACAGTTCTGATTATTTAAAAAAAATAATAATTAAAAACCCACCAAGTTTAATTACCATAATTATGGAAATACTCAGAGTGAAAAGGACTTGAAAATAATGAGGCAAACTCGCACAGCTCGAGCTCCACCAATTAACAGGATGCTAGGTTTGCGAGACAAGTCCCAGCAAAGAAAAACTTCTCCACTGGCACCATCGCAGCAGAAGGGACAAACCCACCTCCTGTCTAGGTTTTATTACAAACCTATTGCACCCTCTTGTGCCGAGGTGTCAGAATTACTTGGGCTTGGCTGCCTTGAGACTAATTGCTCTGCAGCACTTGACCTTCAAATCAGCTCTCCTGCAGCAGGCTATGGCAAAGCCTATAGCATCATAGCAGCGATACATTCAAGGCTGCTGTGAGCGTCCCAGTGATGAACTAATTCTCTGTGCAGGACTGAATAATGCTGACTTCCAAGATTTTGTGGATCCCGTAGATCTCTATTTTGCACATATGACCTCAGATTTTTGTTGAACTCAAATGATAACAGAAACTTGGTAGAATCTCTTGGAAGATAGAGCATCCCGCAAATCTGCCTGGCCAGACAGAGCTGAACTGCATCTTTTTCCTAGGAGGGAAAAAAGTTAAACACCTACAAACACAAAGAGGATCCCTGTAAAACGAGAATATTCCCTCTCCTGCGTTGGTTCAGGCCTCAGATGGGGGTACAAGATCCAGTGTTTGGTGCTGCTTTTTAAGCAAAGCACAGAACTGGAGCAAGTTCAGAGGAAATGAGTAAGAATAAGATGTCTAGAAAACGCCGCCTGAGAGTTCACTGGCTGAAGGATCAGGGAGTGTCCTGCCTAGGAAAGATCAACCAGTTCCCCTCGGTGTTCAACTAGGCAAGAGGGAACAAAAAAGATTTTTTTCTCTCTGCTCCTGGTTGATAGGACAAGGAATAACAACGCTAATTTGAACCATGGGAGATTAAGGTGAAATATTAGGAAGACAAAAATCTCCTCAATCAGGATGTTAAAGTACTCCCTCGCTGCAAATTAAAAGCAGATTAGGCAGGTACGTCAGGAATAACCTAGGTAGAACAGATCCTGCCTTCACGCAGCAGGCTGAATTACATGGTTTCCTGACGTCCCTCCCAGGCTTGTTGCTATTGTGTTCGGCTCTGGAATTGTTCCTCTCTGATTAACACCAAGGCTTGTTTTCAAAGTATCAGGCACAAGCTTGTCCAACAGCTAAACACAAAAGTTCTTCTCTGGCAATCACATACCTACACAATCCCCAGCACCGTCTGTCTCCGGCTGGTAACGCCAGCGGTAACGCTAATTTGCAGCTCCTGAGCACCGTGAAAACAAAACATTTCTAAACATTTCACTGTCTTAACTGCAAATTTTAACCTGGGTTAAAACTGGTTCTGCTACAGCATGAAAAATATTTCAGGTACAGAAAATGCAAGTCCCTAAGTCGATAGACTAAATAGAAAGCAGGATCCTTGGCGGCTGCCGTCAGCACAGTGCCACAGCTTTCCCTAAGCCGGCACCAGCCCATTCTTTCTGAGGATGAAATCTAAAGAAAAATATACTAAATAGCAAAGCTAAAAAATAAATTTAAAAAAATGAAATCTGGGGATAAGATCACCATCAATGCCTTGGTTTAACCTTCCCTGCATCTTTTCCCTGTGAACAGACGCTGCTGCAGTGGAAGCTGGGGGGATCTGGTGGGGTTTGCGGAGCGCTGATGGAGAAGTTTCCGCTAAAGGGGCGGGTAGGACGGGCTGCAACAATTGAAACTAAATTGCATTCTAATCCATGAATCAAAGCGCTCGCAATTACCATTTCAAGGCAGGTGAAACAATAACAAATAATGAACAAAGCCATGTTTCAAGCCTGTGCTGATGCACTCTGTGCTTTACTGCAGAAACTGCTAACTGGACACATTTTACCCGGAGCCAAGGTGATTGCCTGCGACAGACCCAGTTAATCAAGACTGAGAAAAATGAAAGTGTAATCTCCTGTACCATAAGGCAGTAGTTCAAACCTCCTCCGGCATCCACCCAAGGTAGCTTTTATAGTCTTCGCTTAGATTTAGAATAGGAGAACAGAAGCCACATTTGAATTGGGCCAAACTGCATGTTGGCTTAGAAACAGCACAGTCTCCTCAACACCTCAGTATGGGTTAAAAAAACCCCACACAGGTAAGTCGCAAACCATACGCATCTCACCTAATGTGGTTTTACAGTACACAAGGCAAAGATCTCTGCATTGAAGACTTGACAGTTTTTGACATTTACATAAAAAATTGGTATTACAGATAGTTGAAGTGGTTTTTTGTATTACTATTATTAGTTCTAAAAACACGAGTTTCGCCCCCAGAATGCAGATATCTGCATGCTGATGACAGGTTCCTCTAAAAATTTCTTAGAAACTCCTTAGAAGTGGTCACAAACCACCCGTTGAAAACCAGTAGTTTCAGTAATTTCCTGGTATGCTTTTCTTTGTCTCTCAGTCCATCTAGCCTCCGGGCCACAGGCCATCTCTTGCAAACCAGCCATCTTTAACACTCCAACTTTCTCTTAGCAGCTGAGGAGATCTATAGCTCAGATGGAAAAAGCCTTACCCCCAGCCAGCACCGTGGAGGCCTTTTAAAACTGGCATCAAAACCTCGAACCAAGCTCTGAAGTCAACAGAAAGGTAACACGGAGGGAGGCTGAAGCAGCCAGCACCCCGGCAATCAGCATCTCTACCCTCGGACTCAGAGAAAGGAACCGAGGCACAGAAGGATGGGGGACAATGAGTCTAAAACCAAACTGGGACAAAGGCTCTGAGATATAAGTGAATCTCTTGGAGGCCTTCAGCTGCCAAAAATTGGCCCTATTTTTACTTTCAGGTGCATTGCAAGGGCAAAGGTTGCTGCTTGCACCATTGAGCTACTGATGTTGCCTAACTCTACGCAGCAACTCACTGAGAACAGTGCAGGCTATTTGGCAGGAATGACGATTTGTCCAAACTCTGTTTTTGTTATTGGACTGAATAGAAACAGCCTTAACTAACAGTGGGCTTTTGGCAGGACAGGTACAGAAACCCAGCGAGTGTTATTCATCCCCTGGTCCTCCCAGCTCAGCCTGCTATTAACACATATGCTAAATCCCCTATCAACAGTACTGGAAGCCATGTAGGTAAACTGAAAACAAAGCTGGCCCTTCCAGAGGAGCTGATGGAATAGGAGTGCTTGCCTGCACGAGAAGAGAAAGGGGAGGGGAATTAGCTAAACCCCAGGCTCCAGGGAATCCATGGCTGGATGATTTCTGGGCACCTATCCTGCTCTTGCTCTCCTGGAGTCGTGCATTAAGTTCACGTCCATGTAGAGCTCATGCTGCCTTGGATCTGGCGACAGTGACGTCCCATCTAGCAGGGAGCGAGCTCCTCTGCTGACAAGAAGCTGGGTCAGGACCCAGTGATATCCCCGCTGCAGCCCCCACGCCGGCTGTTTGCCTTGGCCAGGGCCGCCGGCAGCAGCTGAGCTCAGCAAGTTGCATTTCGAGCACAGCACCATTGCAGCCGAGGTTCTTTGCTGGCAATGCGACTCATGCTCCAAAGGTCACCTTCTCCTCCATCCCTGGAGCCAGGGGGAAGAAAGAAGGGAAAAAAAGGCGGAGCAGAGAGAAAAGGAAGCTGATTCTCACCACAGCTGCAAGCTCCAACTCTAAACTGCTAACCCCTTTGCTCTTTGGAAAGCTGACTCCCAAATCCCTAGGTGTTTCATTATCTCTTCCACTCCCTCCCAGAGCTTCTCTCAGGTAATTGTTCCCACATAGCATCTGCTTCAATCTGAGCCAGCTTCCTCCTTCGCTATAAGGTTTTTCAACATAAGTGAGACGATGGCTTTGCTTCGACTCCCTTGTTCCCTGCATAAGCAGTAAAAAGTCTGAGAGGCAAATAAGCAAGTTTGTGCAGGGACAAAGCTCATACCCAGTTAGAATGGGAACTACCATCCCCAGGGGGAGCGATGTTGTTTGCAATGCTGAGAAACAGACTAAGCACAGAATCAGAAATAACCTTCTACCAGCCAGATAACGTGACCAGACACTGATAGATTTGCCTTTAGACCCCATCCCACTCACGCACACGCTGGTAAGAGATTCCTCCACCTCCAGGAAGAACAAAGGGATTGTCATTCACACATTGCTGCTGATAAAGCAGTATTTTTTCAGAGGAGTCACCATTCCTGCTACAAAGAGCAGTCAAAAGGAGCTTCGAGAACTAGCATCTTTGGTCCTGGTTAGGTCATTGTAACCCTCACAAGACAAGTGAGGAATCATGAGCTCATCCCTTGGCAGGAAGGGACTGACTGTAGTTTGCAATATTCGTAGTGATTTGTGTAATTTAATGCAGAGGGTGAAGTTCTCAGCCAGGGTAAATCAGAGCAATGTCAACGTTGCTCTATCGAAGCAGCTGGGTCAGCTTGTTAAGAAAGAAGTTGAATCTTTTTAAAAATTTCTTCTGTTCACCTTGAAGAAGACACCTTTAAAACTATATACTGTTTTCAAGTTGCTCTTAGTCAGCTAATTGCTACCTGGTAAATGCTGTAAAAGCCAAAGTGCTCTCCATCATCGCTTTGTCTGATTGGTTCTGGGTAAATAGAAAAAAGTAGATAAAGCATGGTTCAAAGATATTTTAATCAAGTCATTAGAATGCACAAGGATAATCATGAATCTCAACAGGCAACTAATTAAAAAAGAAATTCAATGGCTAGCTTTTTAAAGTGTAACAATGTTCATTGGGCCAAATTCAATACTGCTGCAGATTCCTGGAAGCACCCCAGTAGCAGACAGAAGATGGTCTACCAGACATCTCCAGCTTTTCCCATTAATAGAGACTTAATAGGAGGCATGAATACTTTTCATTGCTTTCTGTATTGAGCAAGGAGAATTACTAGAGAACTGGGCACTACGGTGGAGCACCGACAGCAGACCAGGTTATGAACACTATGTATTCAAAAAGGGCAAAGAGACGAAGGAGACTGAGCAATGCAACACATGCGCTGGTCCATGAATAAATCCTCCCTTTTGTCCATTCGGGCAGCATTATTCATATCAAAAGGCAACAGGCCAATATGAAAAATCAGGTGCCAATCACAGGCACGTACATGCACATGAAGTTCCCTCAGTCTGGATGCACATCACTGAATTTGGACTTTGGTTCCTTTTGTTTCTTCTCCACCTCCTTGCTCAAACAGGCTGCTATGGAAGCCAGAAGGGTTGTTTCCTGACATGCGGGCCCAAGAAAGCCCAGCTTCCTCCTAGGCTGGGTTCTGGGAAGAACACTCTCTGGCTAGCTCTCTTATAGCAGCTTAATATCACCTCCCAGGAGAGGAAAGGGACAGGATTCCTCCCGCCCTTGCCACCTATCCTTCGCCAGCGGTATTCCAACTATGGTAAAAATCACCCCAGTTTACGCACAAAAGTATCAGGTCCAAAGGTTTTATACTGAGCCTGAGGCTTACGGCCATGACCTGCAGCCACCACTGCGCCTGCGAGTAATTTGCTTTCGTAGAAGCAGGCTTTTGGATCGGCTTTTAAACTGAAGTCCAGCTGCCGAGTAGGTGGCCACTTAATATCTATGGGTACTTTCAGAGAAGATTAGGTGAAAGTCCAAATCCAGGTTGACATTCCCTCTCTCCGAGAAACAGGCCTGCAATAAATAAGGCTGCGTGCAAGTTGTTGTTCCTGCTATACTGCTCTACTCAGCCACTTACTGCCAATATGTTCCTCATTAGCACTCTGGGAAGCTGCGAGTGCATAAGGCACTCTGTGCAGCCCCATTTTTATTCTATTCTCAAACACATGGAAACACTTTAAAAGTAAGAGCCTTGGGACCTGTGCAAGGGCGACAAGTGACGAGATGAGGAGAGGAGACCAGAGCCAGCCCCTGACAAATTTGAACCATCCACTCTTTAATCCACAACAACCAAAAAAAAAAAAAAATTGATGCTAAACAAACCTAGCCTTTTTCAGAAAAGAGATTACATGTGTAATGGAAAAATTACGGGTATGGGGAGTCTGGCCTACAAAAATTGGTTAAAATTAAGAGCCTTCAGTTTGCTTTCCATGATTAATGGAACTTCCCCTACATGCAATTCAGTCAACGTTTCCATCCCCCTTGGAGCCTATTGAGAGCCCCCTATTTTTTTAATTTAAGGAAAATGGAATTTTAAGACTTCGTAACATTTCCATAACTTACCGTGACCAGGTGATTAGCCATTTCCCCCCTGCAAATACCATCTCCGGGAACGGAGGTGTATTGCCTTCAGATCTCCTACTTGGGACAGCATTTAGATCTTTTTCAACCTAAACGATCCTATGATTTTCCTCATAGTGCCATTGTAACAAGAGGCAGGAGCATTGCCACAAAGCAAAGCACAGAGCTGACCCGGGTCTTAGAGAAGAAGGTGGCATCCCTATACTGTTGAGCCTGATGGATCATGGGGATGCCCAGTCCTCTCCATAACTGAAAGGAGGCTTTACATAAGCAAATTTCCAATGAAACAGTTGAGCCCTAGCACTAGGCAAAAGAGAAATAGGCCGTTAATGCCAACCCCACAGGACTTTAAGAGTTAAAGCTGTTGGAAGAAATATTTGTGCATGTGCTTTCATGCCAGTGGAAACATAAGAAAAAGCCTAAACTCTCTGCACTGGCACAGCAGGTTCAGCTTTGATCTCTCAGGAGGTTCATTTCCTTCATTAGGCTTTTCTTGAAATTCACTTTTATGAACCCTTTTAATTTCCCCCCTGCATTTCCCCCCCCATAAAAGCCTTTTTAGATTCATTCAACAAAGGGGCAGGGTGGGGGAGGAGAATCTCATTTAATTGCCACTAAACATTACCTGAAGCTGCTACTCATGTACAGGGATGCTGGAGCTGTTCATTGTGTGAGACACAGGAACTGAAGGAGGGAAAAATCCCACTAAGGCACTAATAAACCATTAAAAGGAACACAGGGAGGAGAGAGAGGAACAGAACGACAAAGGGAAAGGTGAGGCAGTACAGGGAACAGCAGGGAGATCTCCAGCAGATCTTGGCTGGTCACTGCTGCAAAACAAGCACAGCACTCACAACCCACGTCACCCACCGTCTCCCCTCCGTTTCATCTCTGCTGGTGCTGGATAGATGATCAAACCAGAACCTCTCCCCATTTCAGGTGTCTGCTCTGTAAATACAGTATGATGACACAACCTCTTCCTCCTAGCGGGGCTACAAGGCTTAAAAATCCCAGACTACAGGAGTTCAAAGCGGGTTGAACATCCCACTATCCAAGTTCCAGCAACAAGTACATTACAGCATTCGGGCAGGTGATTTATGGCTGCTGTTCCTACAAGGAGAAGCACGGGAACAGAGGGGTACCCTTTGAACTACCTTCCTCTGTCGACTGCAGTAGGGAGAATTTGAACTCTGCATCTATTTCTGATGGCTCCTTGCACAGGAAAAAAAAAAAAAAAAATCACATCCAAATCATCTCATCTAACTTGTATGCAAGCTGCAGGTAACTGTGTTGAGTTCACTTCTCCAAACGGAGACCTGGGTCCTTCTCAACTGCATGCCACCTTACACCACAAAAGCCTTTTAATAGCAAGGGATGGAAAGGTATTGCCCGGGTTGCCGAGTACAGTTCCTTGCTATTGTAGTCTACTGGACTGTATAATTCTATTCACAAGAAGCAGCTTCATTTTAACAGTAGTTTGTGGCTTTACCCCCACTATTCCTATTAAAAGCTTAACTTCTTATGATTAGCCAGTTACTTGGAGTAATTTAAACAATGAAACAATCAGAGCAAATTGTAAGACTATTCACCAGCTCATTCGTGTAGATGAACTTCCTTAAGTCCTTGGAAGCAGATATTGTTCTTAATGAGAAAACTGTGTCCAGATTCCTGCTTGGGCTGTAGTGAACCCTCAGGGGTTGCATCCTCTGACATGAAGGAACAATCCCCATTTCGCTCTCTCAGCCTGTTTCTACTAGAGAAAGAAAGAAGTTGCTGTTTCTAGACAATTTCCAAGGGACAGATTCTGACCTCAAACAAAGGAGCATGAAACATGAATCCACACAAGGAAGTAGAATAACTACTCAGTTATTCTAGTTTTAAGCCTGGTGTAGCAGAGATGAGGTTCTGCCCTGCCTTTTCGTTTCTGATGTTCACTTAATTCACTGTAACGTGAACACAACTGGATTTAACAGGACTCAACAACTGCAATAGCTCACAGTATTTCTTTAGTCCTGGAAGGACAGGCCTCTGCTTTTCTGCTACATCAACCCCAGGGCTCCCCCCAGCCCAAACTCAATTTCAATTACATTTAACAAAGCTAGGTGGATGGGCAGCACGAAGTCAGATGAAGTTCAGCGCCGACAAATGCAAGGTAATGCACTTAGGAAAGGATAATTTGAACTACACAGGAAAAAAAAACCCAGAATGCTTTTGCGAGATAATCATCTGCTGTGCACAGAGAGGTAGGGAACTGAAAAGCCTATAATGGAAAAAGATGGCAAGTCCTTCCTTGGGAAGCTGTTCACCCCAGCTCGCAGTAATCTGAGCTCACCCTAACTCTTGCAGCACTGCAGCAACAGAAAAGCTCTGAGAGATCACAGAGAGACTTCCACGTAAGTACAGCTTGAATGGAGTTTGAGTCTGGTGGAGTACGGGAAAGGACGCATGAAAGAGCAGCTCTTTGAGTGCCTTTGAGTCAGAGCAAGCTGGGTGTTCTGGGTACCCAGCGGCAAACCCCAAGGCAGAGAGACTTCTCTCCCCTCAAAAAAAAATAATTTCATTTTAGTCCAGATGTCCAGGAGTTATGAAGCCCTATACAAACATATTGGCCACTGGTGAACAGAACCCATAATATGCTAACAGTCGTTTAACAGGATAGGATCCTGTACCAAATGGGCTCCACACGGAGACCCTCTGCACGTGCACTGCCCTGGCACAGCAGCTTTCCTCACACACCAGCACAGCTCTGAGACCCAAACCCCCTCTGTGCTGGGGAGACAAGCCAGGGTGGACATGGGCACACACAACTACTCCAACCTACATTCAGCAATCCAAAAGCTAAGCAGAACCTCAAGCTCTCTGCAATGCCATCTAGATTTGCTGGAGAACAGAAGCAACCGCACATGCAGCCTCTCCCAGCAAGTGCTCCTGGTCACCACTGCCCCCAGCCTGTGTCCACACCCCACACGCTCAGGGGAGAAGCTACATCACTTGCTCACACCTATACGGCAGGGTGGAGAGGAAGCCTGACTCCTCCGGACAAGGGGGAACGGGCACAAACTTGACCATGGGAAGTTCCACCTAAACCTGAGGAGGAACTTCTTTCCCGTGAGGGTGGCAGAGCCCTGGCCCAGGCTGCTCAGGGAGGTGGGGGAGTCTCCGTCTCTGGAGACATCCCAAACCCGCCTGGAGGCGTTCCTGTGCCCCCTGCTCTGGGTGACCCTGCTCTGGCCGGGGGTGGGACTGGGGGATCTCCAGAGGTCCCTGCCAACCCTGTGATTCCTCGCTCCCCATCTGGTGCCTTAAACACCAAGCTCTTCCCTTCCATACACCTTAGGGGCTCAAAAAGGGACAGCACAGAGCGGGGAAGGCAGCAATCCCTGCTCAGGGCTGTTCTAGCCTCCCCTGACCGCCTGCACACTGCCAGCCCACCGGGGAAAGGAGGGACTGCAGAGCACAGGAAGCATCTCCCAGGCTGGACCCCGGGCAGGGAGCAGATTTCCTGAAGTGTGGGGCCATCTGATGGCAAAAGCGGGCAGCGTTAGTCAAAGCACCCCAAAGGCTGCCCGGCTTTGCTCCATTCATCTTCAGTAATTGCCTGCGTGCCCTCGGGGGGTGCACCGCGCAGGGGCCAGGGGAAGGGAGGGGGAGCAGTGTTTATATTTGCCTTCCCAGATTTCGTTTGTCTTTATCTCCAGCTATTTTGAATGTCATGGGGAGTTAATGAAGACACGTTGTGCATCTGCAACGCGTGGAACAGCTTCTCTCCTGTCTCAGCGTATTAAATTCTTTCTGACTTACACTAGGAGTTACAGGGAAAGAACAGACACAAACAAAAAGGGAAGAGAGAGAAAAGGAAAGCAGAAAGAGATAAGACAGTAGAAGAAAAGAAGGAGGAAACTACCTTTTTTTATTTCAGCTCTCAAAGTTGCATCACACAGCGTTTTCTAGCCCCCTTCACCATCTCTCTTGATTGGAGATGCCAGCCCTGGAAGAACTCTTCCCAGTCCATTTGGCAGGACACCGGAACAGCCTCTTAAACACTCATTAAACATCACTTTGCTCCACTGTCCGCTCCCCACAACAAACCCAAGGCAGGGTGAGGACACACAGCAGAAACCTATCCTGGGCCAGAGCACCCTCCCCGGTGGCAAGTGGCACGTCCCCAGGCCCTGGTGTAACATACCTGCAGCCACCAGATCTCCCCTCAGAAACTGGGAAGGACGTGCCATACAGCAAGACCTCAGGGCTCCCTCCACAGGCACAGATACTGCTCTGTAGCGGGATATTTTCAGTTGCTCTTCCTGTACAGCAGACAGGAAACTGAGGCAGACAGCAAACACAGGCTCGGATCTAGAAAGGCGTTCTGGCCTCCAAGCTCTGTCTTAAGACAATCCCTGGCTTAGACCTCACCCGTCATTTCCAAGAGAAGAGACAAGGCAGTGGCAGAGAAAAGCCCTTTCCCTAGGATATCCCTTCCTCAGCTCTCCTCTCTCCCTTCTGGGAAAAGAAAAGAGTACAGACTTTCTGTAATCATGGGGCTCTTCTCTTAGAAATTAAGATCTTCCCTTTCCTGGCACTTCCTATCCTCTCTCTTTCCCTGAGGCAAGATCTGGCACACCTTAGATGTTCTGGTTTGGCCTGAAGTTTTATTTAGACTGCTCCTTGCTTTGGGGATTCTCTGTTTATATCATCGGAGGGTGTTAATAAGGGCAGAATGGTTTCCAGATCCACACCAGCTGACTGGATTTCCTGAATCCACGCCATCTGTAAAAACAGAAATGCTCCCTTCTCCTTGTACACACAGATAAATGCATTAAGGCTAAACCTCCTGGGGCAGGAGTACAGGAGAGGTTTGGACTTCTGGCCAAATTAAACGCAGCAAGCTCTGGAATGAGGTACAGAACTACCATTTTTAATATGGAGGCTCAGGTGAAGACATGAAAGATATCATCGCTCTGTGGAGCAAATAGAGGAGTTTGACATTTTGAAAGAGCACGCTAAGGAGTTTCTCGCACCTCTCATATGCATCTGGCACTGGCCACCCTCGGAGACACGGGAATATGCAAGCTCAGGCCCTGGCTGGTGTTACAGCACTTGTATATCGCTCTCATTCAGCTCTTCCCCTTCAAGGCAAGCTTCTCTGGAGTCACTCACACACGACAGCACACCGTTCCAATCCAGATGCTTCCCAACTACACAAAGAGGCAGCACAGGATGAGAGGTGCCCAGGAGATGGGACACTTGGGGTCCAGTGCCTGGCTGTGCAACAGGTTTGCTGATAAACTGTCAGCAGGAAGGGTTTAGTTCTTGAAAGCCTGACACCAGTTTGATAACAAATTCCCAGTTTGGAGTGAGCTATGCACACCAAACTGGGGACTGAAAATCTGATGTCTTGGCCAAGACTGCTGGCCTCTCTCACACCAGTGCTCATCGGGTTCACACAAAAACTAACATTATCTAGGCACTGGCGTGCAGAGGTGAATGCAGGGCTGAGTCAGCTTCATGTTTCCACTATTTGTTCTCCCCATCTAGCACAGCTAAGTGTTGCCCAGACTCTTAGGAAGGAAGTGACAGCTAGCAGTACAGCCAAAAAAATTCATTATTCTAATAGACCAGCACAAAAATCACCCTCAAGTGAAAACAGGCTAAAGCATCAAAGAATTAGCCTGGCTGAAGCAACATCAGCAAGGAGCTTTGAAAAACTCACCACAAAGCAAGCCAAGGTGGGGGTCAAGGAGTTAAGTCCCTTATCCAGTGACTTGCATCCAGTACATCTACTGGGTTACCCCAAGAGGGATAATTTTGTTAGTTCAGCAGACTGCACCAGCTCAATGCATCAGCTGAGCTCTGCAAGGAAGGGGAGGGGTAGACTTTACAACCAGGTGTGAGAACAGACCTACACAACCTACCCTTTTCCAGCGGGAATGAAGTATCCCTCAAGCTCAGCCACAGCATGTCCCTTCCTTCACTCCAAGTTGTTCCTCTGATAAAACTAGTCCTGTCTCAAAAAGGGATGAAGACACAGCAGCTAAACTGGAATAGCAGTGAGCAGCCAATTTACAAGACCTTAGGAATGCTCCAAATCATGGGGACTCCTAGCTGACAGATGCATGTATCCCCCCATCCTCTGCATCCCAGATGCAGAACCAGGACACTTCTCTTTCCTCTTCCTATGCCAACAGTGCTCATATGTCTTCAGTCTGATTTGGGGATGGATCTGGCCTTTACTGACCAGTCCAAAGTCCCCTTGCAGGTGAGGGAGCACCTAAGGGAGTGACACCGCACGCCCAGATGGGTTCTTTCATCCCCCAGTACAGTCTGCTCCATGAACGAGCAGCAGCTCTGACCACTAAATCTGACCATAATGTATCTGCCTAAAACTTTTAGTTCCTAGACAGCTTGACAGCACAGACCATTTAATGTCAAGCCTCTTATTTAGTCGCAGTGGAAATGAAGATATTCGCCTTTGGAAGCTTCCCCCCTATCCCAGCTCATTGAAACCCGAACACCTGGTTATGGTTTTCTCTCATGTGAACATAAATGCTTCCTACAACATGCATCTCATACACCTACAATACTGCAAAGGACACAAAACATTAGCAATCCAATTCAGTCAAATTTTCTTTGTTACAACATTAAGCCAACTGCACCCCAAAGCTGAGACAGGCGCATCTTGCACGTGGCATCTCCAGCAAGCACCAAACAGGCTGCAAACTTGCAGGCACTGTGCAAACCCCACTGCAGTTGGCAGTGATGCTGCTGACCGCCCGGGGAACAGGACACGAGAGCTAGCTCTTGGCTTGGCTTCCAAATGAAAAGAACTCGTGTGTGTTTACAACAAATCCAGTCACCGATTTGGTGTTTCTGAGGAATTTTGCTTTGTGCTAGCATAAATACTGCAATATCGAGATTTTCAAGGTCTTCAATCCTTGAACGTGTTCAGAACTGCAACGTGAACCCTAAAATAGAACCATACTGCTCACATTATGTCAACGCCTCATTTAGCACATGACAACTATTTACCTCAATTAAAAGGAGCAATTTCCTACACATTATTCTTAAAGTCACCAAGCTCCAAAAGAGCAGCCCTGCAAATACTGGCCAGAATCCAAAAGCACTCCATTATAAACAATCTTACTCTAATACAGAACTAAACTAATGCATATACATGAAGTTTCATAACTTAAATGCACATTCTGTAGCTTCCACCCCATCAAATTAAACAGAGTTCACAAATGCAGCTATTTCAGATTCCAATGCAATACATGAACTTCATTACATCTGTATATTTTACCTTCATTAACAGAAAATCTGACCATCCCTTTTGATTTCAAGAACTCTGAAATTCATGACGTGCCAAAAGCCACTAATTTTTTGATACTTCACCTCAGTTTTCTGCTCTATATGTTGTGCTCATTGTAAAGGGAAGATTGTAAGTAATGAACTACATTCAATAGCAATGGACCATCTAATCCCAAAAATCCTCTCTCGAACAATAGACAAGAACAAGCACTCCCATTTTCAACTTCTTTATGCTTTAGCCAGCCTCCCAAAAGTCACGTTATATGTTCATGGTTTAATTGAAGTTTCAAAAGTATTCCCTTCTGGGGGTTTTATTTGTTGTAACTACCAAATTTATTGCATATGTCAGAAGCTTCCTTACTCCTTTTTTATAGTGAAAAGTTTATTATCTATAGCAATATGATGACTTCATCTCTGCCTCAGTTTCCCAAATCCATAACACCTACTCAGGTGATAGCACCGTAATTGCTGCGATGGCAGAACTAACAATCACTGTTCTAGCCATTAAAGCATTTCATTGTTTCACACCATTGATTTCTTCTCTAAAGTAATTAAGAGCATGAAAGACAGGAATGAGCCTCATTAGCTCCCACAAGTACAGGCATCCTCCAGCTCCTCCACGAACCTTTCCAAGGAGCACCAACTCCCAGTATGTACTTACAGGCATGGAAAGCAGCGGCGGGTTATTTGCTGCAGACAGATTGCATTCCCCGCTCCAGCCTTTCCCATGCTGCGCAGCTCAGCGAGCTCACTGATCTCTGTCTTATGTGCAGCACCAAGCACAACAGCCGTTACTTCTGTTCTAAGCTCACTAAATGATATCCTAACAAAAAGCCTTGTGCTCCAGCCTGTACAAATTGGATATTGGGGAAGAAATGCAGTGGAGGGAGCTACACAGAGCTATCAGCTCCAGCTTCTCTCCCTTTCCCTTAAACCCCATTGACAGCCTCTCAGAATAAAGTAAGCCATTTGCTGGATCTCCCTTATCTTATTGTACATCAATTTGCTGAAACATTCATGGGATCACTACGCATTTCATTTACCCTTAAGGCCAACCCCTCTGCTTATTAAATTAAGAAGATGAATGAGAGATTTGCTCTCTTGCTAGCAGCCCAGGGGATTCATTAGTCAAGTAAATGATTGCACTTGCCTCAAGTTACGCTACTGCAATGTTTGTAATGTGTCTTCTGATCTCAGCTCCCCATGCACTTTTTGGAAACAAGGTTGGCTTTCAGACAGGTCACATTTAATTCCAGTCATTTGACTTCAGCAAATAGAAATAAAGGCCTCAAATTCACTATCCTGTTCACCTCCTGCGCTCAGCCCTCCAAACGTTTCACAGAACAGACACACAAGGGGAATCAAGAGCTACATGTAAGCTACCAATATTCATCCCTTTCATGTCTGTATCAAACACAATTACCATTTTAGCACTGACATAAAGTGCAGATTTGGTTACATAGTGACACATTGCAGCAACAGAACTGCACTGGGCAGGAGGGAGCGTTTCCACACCAAGTTAGACCATTAATTAAGCAAGGAGGTAACTTAACAAGCTCCCTTTTGCCTTCCAGAAAAGAGCTGGCTCTAGGTAAATGCATCCAGAGGACATCAGCACTTCTGTATGTGATATTAAGAAAGCAGGAAGCAAACGGCACCTCAGAAAAAGCTTAAAATTCACAGCCCAAACTGCACTGCAGCATAGAGGGGAAAGAAGTTGGAGCCAAACGAACTCCAGGGAATAGTTGTCCCCAGTTTTGCAGGACTATTCCACAAAAAGCAGAATCTGGATGAACAAGCCCCACCAGCACGGTTGGGTGAGCACTTCAGCAGTGTTGTAAGCATCAGAGAAGAGATACCCTCTGGCGAGTACACGAGAAGCAAACGTAAGATTGCACATCTTTAAGTCACTTACAGGTTGTGCTGTCTTGTATGAGGACTACTGGAAACGCAGCTTGCCACCTTCAACAGTAGGGAAGCGTTACAGCAAAAGGCACGGTTTCTGGGTAGCAGACCTGCAATGAAGCACATTCCAGTTTTTAGCAGTGATAATAGCAAGAAGCACGGTACTTGTCACCCAGTACAACTCCCAGGACAATGCCCGGCTGACTGCATACCCTGCTACAGAGCTACACAAGTGAGTCTGAAACAGCAGGCATTGGGAAAACTGCCCAGTCTGTGAAAGTTTCCCAGCAAACCAGTAACCAACCAGAGACGAAAGGTCTGAGACTGTGGGGCTGCTCTCTTTCCAGCATTGCACCTAAGTAAAGAAGGAGAGCAGGCAATCACTTAGAAATGCATCCCAGCTGCAGTAGGAAAGGGATGCTCCCCATAGCCGGGGAAAGGAGAGGAGTGTGTGCATTGCACAACGAGCTACAGGTGAGCATGCAAAAAGGAGGGACTACTCTAATGGCAGCAGCACTGAAAAGGGAATTAAGATGTCTGTCTGAGCTAACATAACTGTCCTCCCTCTCCTTGCCATCGCTCATGATTCAAGCGTTTATTTATCTCACAGCTTTGCCACAAGTTTCTCACCTGACCTTCATCAAGTCATTTATTCCCCTGCCTATAAATAGAGTAACATGGCAATTCTGCTGCATCTGCAGGGAGTAAAGGTTTTTGAGACAGGACTGATTTCAGCGTGAACACATCCAGAGTTTGCACGGCACAAAGCACATACTGAGGGTCAATTTGAAAAGTATCGAAGAGTGTTTTTTTCTGCTTTGCCAGTAATTTCACATGAGTTTTTGGTCAAACTGTGGCCAGTCACCATCTGGGTGAAACCACGTACCAAGTCCCTCTAGGAGTAAAGATACATTTGCTTAAAGCAGTTTCAGGAGGCAGTTTACAAGGAGGTGCCACTCCAGGAAAGGACAGAAGGCAAGCCTGGTAAGTTTTGTATATACAAGTTCTCCAACCACCACGCAGCATAATCAGGACAAAGAACCACCTTGGAGCAGCCAGAGATAGCTGCAGAACTCCCTTTAGCACTGTCAGCTTGCTTTAAAGGAAATTGTGCATCCTACAACCCTGTATCTCTTGGTCTCGTTAGCTGCTAAGAGCTCATTAGCAACCCAATCCAGGGAAGGGCTCTTAGTCCTAAATCACGGAATGGTTTAGGTTCGATCTGCACGAGAAAAGGGAAGAGACAGGAATTATCCAGCCTGCACAGAGTTAGAATGTATTTATTCCTTGCCCTAAACAGGTGGGAGTTAATTACACAAGTCACAAATCAGGAATCCGTCCCCAAATCTAACTTTGGGTATTGCTGATACCTAAAAGACTAATTTTTAACACGGCAAAAGTCTCGGCAACAGCAGCCAGGGCTGCTGAAGTATTTTGGCACATGAGCTGCAAACCCAGGGAGGCTCCGACTCCTTTTTAAGTAGGTGCAACGTTCAGAAACATGGAACGGTTTGGGTTGGAAGGGACCTTAAAGACCACCTCGCTCCATCCCCCCGCCCGGGGCAAGGACATCTCCCACAGGTCCAGGCTGCTCCAAGCCCNCACCCGGGGGCGCCCCCCGCCGCCGGCCCCCCCTTAAACCCTCATGGAGCCACCCGGGCCGGCGCCGGGGGGGCCGGGGCTGAGGGCGGGGAGGCACCGGGGGCGCCCGGAGGGAGCCTGGCGCCTGCCCTGGGCGAGGGCTTGGTGCGGGCACGGCCAGCTTTGGGTGAAAACAGTAAAGAAAGTGGAGAAAAAATTATCTGCCGAGGGTGAGGAGGGTGCTGGGCGCTCCTCTTGCCTATCTCAGGGGTGTTCCCAGGCTGACGGCTTGAGAGGGCACAAGAGGAAAAGCTGTATCTGAAAACATGTGAGGCTGTTGTGCTGCTCCAAAGATGGGAGAAGACACAGGATGCCCAAGGCTGTCCTTGGCATCTCAAGAGGTACCTGAACTCCAGGGCTGTGTGGGTCATTTGTTGTCCCGGCTAAAGGGAGAGACAAAATTAGGAGCTAGGTCTGTGTGGGGAAACGTAAAGGCATAAAGTAAATATAACATAAAGTAAAAACATAAATGTAATTAAAAAAAAAGTCTGCTCTTGGTGGTAGGGTTTTGGAGAGACCTGTGCGGACACAGAGAGCGGAGGGAATGTGAAAGATAAAAGATAAATGTGGAAGAATTATGACCGCATAAATATGCGACTTCTGCTACAAAAGCACTTACATGTTATTTCAGACAACGGCCTCTGTCTGCAGCTTTGCACAGAGTACATCTGCAAGGGCTCTTCTGCGTGCCTCTGCCTGAAATCTGCACAGCATGAGCTTATTCAAAAAGCTTTTGAGATTACTTTCTTATCCTGAGAACAGGGAAGGGATTCGTTCCAGGTACAGAGCATTAGCTGCAAGTCACAAAATTCAGTAGCTAATATCACTAGGAATCAAAGTCTTTTTAACAGGGTTGATGTTAGTAATTTTAGGGTGCCTTCTGAAGAGAGACATAAAAGGAACTACAAGGATTTAGAGTAAAGTCTCCTCTACAGCTAGTGGAAAATTCCAAGAAATCTTCCATTATGTTGAGTTTAACGTCTGCAATACACAACCTCGAACATGCCAGACATCACCAGGGACTGAGCATCTAGTCAGACAGTCACAACTCTTACTGGGACTCACGTTGGGCACATTAGCGGAATTATCAAAGGAGGGAAGACCTGCAAATTGTGAGGTTGCTCTGCCATGATCTAATATTGGCTCGCACATCTCTCCTGGGACGCTAATATTGACTGGCAGTGATGGTTTTGCTGCAGGCATCTGTGCAATATTGCGGGGTTGTTCTTTCGCCTTGGTGTCATCTCTGTGATGGAGCTCCAGCAGCAGTGACAGCAGCGCCACCAGGTCTAATGTCTCAAGGGTGGCCCTGATTTTGCTAGGCGTGAAGTTAGCTTTGGGTTTATGTTGTGGTGGTCCGACAAGGCAAAGGGACACCTTGATGTAAGGCTACTGCAGACAGTGAAATTATGAGATGAAGGGCTGATGCCGCTCCAGGTGGTTACACTGCTGCAGTTACATGTGTTGTACCCTGGGACTCAAGCTTGTTTTGTTGGATAAAACCCAAAAGCTGTCAGTCCTTTGCCAAGGGCTGCATCTTACCTCACACACCCTGCTAAAAGGTAAGTGATAACAGAAACTACCTGTGCATTGTAAGCCAGGCAACAATTTTGTGGTGACAGTCAGAGACTGATTCGCAGTACTGATGCTAGGAGATAGATATGCAATTCCTGATTACTTCAAAAAGGAAAAGCAACCTCAACCTGATGTAATGCAGTGTACAGTAACAGCAGTACCACGTATCTTCCTAATTCAGGGTGCCCTGCGAGCCTCAGATGGGTTGTAACCAGATCACGCACACTTTTACTCCTGCTGGTCTCAGAGCCCTGCAGCGTAGTGCCTGCTGGTTAACGCGAATGCCCTGCCAGGAGGGGGATGCCCAAATCACTAGTTTGCCTGGGGATTCAATGTTTGCAGGCTGATGCCACCTCACACCTTCAAATTGCCCTTAGAGTTGCCTCTCCTCACAGCTCTCTCTCACAGCTCTGCCCGATGTGCCCTCAAGCTCTCTGCTATGTTTTTAGTAGGCAATTTGTACGGTCAAAAAGGTTGTTCACACTGCCATAATTAAGACGGTGCCAATCTAGCTTAAACGACTTTACTCATTTGCATGCCTCTTACAATCATCATATTTGCTATAACAGCATTTGCTTCCTGAAGCTGATGGAAAATCTCTGTGACTGCTGAGCTGTCCTGGAAGGGGTGGGAAGTTCTGATCCCGCTGAGGGGGCAGTGATGGCGATTTACGTGATGTGCCACCTTGCCGACAGCAGCACATCCACACACAGGCAAAAGCAGGAGGAAAGAATGCTCCGAGGTTCAGTCAGCACTTGAAAAACATGAGAGATAGAAGTCTTTCTCTGCGTCCCAAAGGTGATGCAGGNTTTTTTTCTGCTTTGCCAGTAATTTCACATGAGTTTTTGGTCAAACTGAGGCCAGTCACCATCTGGGTGTAAACCACGTACCAAGTCCCTCTAGGAGTAAAGATACATTTGCTTAAAGCAGTTTCAGGAGGCAGTTTACAAGGAGGTGCCACTCCAGGAAAGGACAGGAGGCAAGCCTGGTAAGTTTTGTATATACAAGTTCTCCAACCACCACGCAGCATAATCAGGACAAAGAACCACCTTGGAGCAGCCAGAGATAGCTGCAGAACTCCCTTTAGCACTGTCAGCTTGCTTTAAAGGAAATTGTGCATCCTACAACCCTGTATCTCTTGGTCTCGTTAGCTGCTAAGAGCTCATTAGCAACCCAATCCAGGGAAGGGCTCTTAGTCCTAAATCACGGAATGGTTTAGGTTCGATCTGCACGAGAAAAGGGAAGAGACAGGAATTATCCAGCCTGCACAGAGTTAGAATGTATTTATTCCTTGCCCTAAACAGGTGGGAGTTAATTACACAAGTCACAAATCAGGAATCCGTCCCCAAATCTAACTTTGGGTATTGCTGATACCTAAAAGACTAATTTTTAACACGGCAAAAGTCTCGGCAACAGCAGCCAGGGCTGCTGAAGTATTTTGGCACATGAGCTGCAAACCCAGGGAGGCTCCGACTCCTTTTTAAGTAGGTGCAACGTTCAGAAACATGGAACGGTTTGGGTTGGAAGGGACCTTAAAGACCACCTCGCTCCATCCCCCCGCCCGGGGCAAGGACATCTCCCACAGGTCCAGGCTGCTCCAAGCCCGGTCCAACCTGCCCTTGGACACCCCCCATTTTACACACATTTAAACCTGTCTGGGGGCGTTCAGCGAAGGATTTGCAGCGCACTCACCCGTGGGCTGGAGAGATCTGCAGCATTTATTAACGGAATTACACATTCGAGGGTCTTCAGCCCCAAACAAGTGTTTTTAATTGCCCCCGGGGCTGCTCGCAGCCCGGGAGGTGCGGGAGCCCCTGGGAATTGAGACGCTCCGCTCCCTCCGCAACTTCCACCCGGAGAGCCTCGTCCTCCACCTTTTCCACGCGAAACACACAAATTTAAGGACCTGCCGCCATCTAGTGGGCCTGAACACCCCTCCCCGGCCCTCGACCGGCTGCCTTCGCTCAGCCCGGGCTCCGGAGCCTGGAAAACATCCCACCGGAGCCCTGCGGCATTCCCAC
>VXBO01007830.1:174-131478 GCA_013400135.1 Rhinoptilus africanus | reverse complement strand
CGGGCGCGGGGGGGGCCGGGGCGGAGGGCGGGGGGGCACCGGGGGCGCCCGGAGGGAGCCTGGCGCCTGCCCTGGGCGAGGGCTTGGTGCGGGCACGGCCAGCTTTGGGTGAAAACAGTAAAGAAAGCGGAGAAAAAATTATCTGCCGAGGGTGAGGAGGGTGCTGGGCGCTCCTCTTGCCTATCTCAGGGGTGTTCCCAGGCTGACGGCTTGAGAGGGCACAAGAGGAAAAGCTGTATCTGAAAACATGTGAGGCTGTTGTGCTGCTCCAAAGATGGGAGAAGACACAGGATGCCCAAGGCTGTCCTTGGCATCTCAAGAGGTACCTGAACTCCAGGGCTGTGTGGGTCATTTGTTGTCCCGGCTAAAGGGAGAGACAAAATTAGGAGCTAGGTCTGTGTGGGGAAACGTAAAGGCATAAAGTAAATATAACATAAAGTAAAAACATAAATGTAATTAAAAAAAAAGTCTGCTCTTGGTGGTAGGGTTTTGGAGAGACCTGTGCGGACACAGAGAGCGGAGGGAATGTGAAAGATAAAAGATAAATGTGGAAGAATTATGACCGCATGAATATGCGACTTCTGCTACAAAAGCACTTACATGTTATTTCAGACAACGGCCTCTGTCTGCAGCTTTGCACAGAGTACATCTGCAAGGGCTCTTCTGCGTGCCTCTGCCTGAAATCTGCACAGCATGAGCTTATTCAAAAAGCTTTTGAGATTACTTTCTTATCCTGAGAACAGGGAAGGGATTCGTTCCAGGTACAGAGCATTAGCTGCAAGTCACAAAATTCAGTAGCTAATATCACTAGGAATCAAAGTCTTTTTAACAGGGTTGATGTTAGTAATTTTAGGGTGCCTTCTGAAGAGAGACATAAAAGGAACTACAAGGATTTAGAGTAAAGTCTCCTCTACAGCTAGTGGAAAATTCCAAGAAATCTTCCATTATGTTGAGTTTAACGTCTGCAATACACAGCCTTGAACATGCCAGACATCACCAGGGACCGAGCACCCAGTCAGACAGTCACATCTCTTACTGGGACTCACGTTGGGCACATTAGCGGAATTATCAAAGGAGGGAAGACCTGCAAATTGTGAGGTTGCTCTGCCATGATCTAATATTGGCTCGCACATCTCTCCTGGGACGCTAATATTGACTGGCAGTGATGGTTTTGCTGCAGGCATCTGTGCAATATTGCGGGGTTGTTCTTTCGCCTTGGTGTCATCTCTGTGATGGAGCTCCAGCAGCAGTGACAGCAGCGCCACCAGGTCTAATGTCTCAAGGGTGGCCCTGATTTTGCTAGGCGTGAAGTTAGCTTTGGGTTTATGTTGTGGTGGTCCGACAAGGCAAAGGGACACCTTGATGTAAGGCTACTGCAGACAGTGAAATTATGAGATGAAGGGCTGATGCCGCTCCAGGTGGTTACACTGCTGCAGTTACATGTGTTGTACCCTGGGACTCAAGCTTGTTTTGTTGGATAAAACCCAAAAGCTGTCAGTCCTTTGCCAAGGGCTGCATCTTACCTCACACACCCTGCTAAAAGGTAAGTGATAACAGAAACTACCTGTGCATTGTAAGCCAGGCAGCAATTTTGTGGTGANAAGGAGGTCTATTTGTATAAAAGTTGTCTTACAGTTCTCAAAGACAGATTTGTCGCTGGCGTTTGCACTGCACACACCAAGACGTGGCTCTTGCACGTGCAGAGTCAAGAGCAAAGCAGCAGCACTGTAAGCAGAAGAGGGATGGAATGTCCTTCTGACCTTTTGCTCTTGAGGAAAAACATACCATCCCTGGATCTGGAAACAAACATCTAAAGCAATTTCTGCTACTGCACCAGTGGCAGAGAGGGAACTGAATTGATCTGGGTGGCGTGTCAGGCAGACCAGGAGTGACAGGGACATGTAACAGAAAAGAAGTGAGTGATGTAAGTGATGTTCAGAGGAACGAAATCGTAATACATTAGGGATGCTGTTACAGACAGCCTAGATATGCTTTTTAAATTGATGTCTAGCTACCAATATTTGGGAGAGATACTGGACTCGGCACGTATAGGGTTTGCCATTTCTGGCTTCAACATATTCCAGCAAACAAGTAAAAGGAATATTTTTTTAAAAAATGCAACCACCTCCTTGGTTTGTTGATCACTATCTATTGCAGTTGTCTTGTTCAATAGGAGCTGAAAGCTTCCTGAAGATTCCAAGAATATGTAACTGAGCTTATTTTGCAATTGTATCAATAGTTGTAGCTCCTGTCACAGAAAGAATAGCCATGATTTCCTCTCCAGTGATACACTAACATTTAATTTGGGCCTTGGGTTTCATGTGGTGCATCTGAGAGTAACATCTCTATGGTGGCCATGTCTCTGCTCCCCAGTAAACATCCAGTGAGTGTACACAGTGCGTCACTGATATCTGATACAGCTACAGAAACAAAATCTGTTTGCCTGCAGGCCTTTTTCCTGTGTTGAGAGTTGAGTTACTGGTGAATGTTGTGAAATTTCAATGAAAGGGAATTGGAGAGCTGTGCTGATCCTGGGGATTTTAAGAGCTCTCGTTGTCCAGTCACACCAGTAAAGCTGTACTGAGACTGCACAAATGTCTGTTCAGATTCCCATCACAAATTATGGACTCATCTAAAAGCCAGATAAAATAAATAAAGAAAAGGGAAAATATTTTACTTTGTATTTTGTTTTGCCTCGCTTTCAGGTAAAAAAACTGGCAGGGTCCCATCTTACGAGCAATATTATTCACGACGAGGAGAAGAATTTGTTCATGTCTATGGGCTAGTCCAGAGAAAAGAAGCTCTGAGCAGCAGAGAGTGTCCTCCAGCTCTGGCACACAGTACCCATGGTTTAAGTCCCACATTGAAGCCCCATGGTTAGAGTGTAGTATTACTACCACGGGATTTTGTTTCACTGTACCTATTTATTAAAAACTGAGATCACAGCTCTCAGTTGTGGAGCACCAGGGCAGGTGCATTTTTACCCAGGCATGAAATCCACGGCTGACAACTGTGTGGCGTGCGGCTGACAGACAGATGTAGTGGGTGACTTCCATAGCCTCCCATCTCCTGAGCCCTGCATTCAAACCCTGGTGCATTATGAATGCAAATAGGTTTGTGTCTGTGCTTTGCTTTACAACAGAGTCCTGGGTTTGGTCTCTCACAATCATTAGCACATTTTAATGCTCTTGGACGAAGGAGTTGTACGGGCTCTGCAGCTCACTCGGGTCTGTAGCGGGAGAGGACAGGGTGCAGGTGGGACTGGGAAAAGAGAAGATGATGGATGGATGGATGGATGGATGGATGGATGGATGGATGGATGGATGGATGGATGGATGGATGGAGGCATACTGGCACATACTTGCATGAGTTATACCATCCCTTATGTGCACAAGCTCAGCAGCATACACAAACATAAAGGGAGAAAATGAGGACGCTGGCTGCCTTTGTGAGGATGGGTTAGAGTGCTGCGCTCTGCAGCTCACATTCCTTCTCCATCTGTCTTTTTCCTTTTTTATCCCTGAAGTCCTTACACGTCCACTGGCACTTGCGTATCTACTTTCAGTTGCTGGCTGGAATTCCCTTTTTGCAGTTACTTTTTCCGTGGAAGACACAGTACTCCGCAATGCCCGGAAGGTGGCAAGCTTTCAATTCACATTGCTCTGCGCTTCCACTCCTTTCCCCAAAGCAAAGAATTTGAGGAAAGCCCAGAGTATGGAGCCCTGTTTGTTCAGGGGGTGAAAGCCCGTGTCCAAGTGTCTGCGTGTGAGGCAGAGGGAGAACTGCCCGGCCCTGGTTAGCAGTGTCAATGACAGAGAAAACAGTCTTCTGCTCCAGTCACAGATAACAGGCCATGCCGGTTGTCATCCCCCAGGACAAGGCACCGGGAGACAACAGTCAGAGACAGACTCAGGCTGCAGCATTTTCCCAAACTTTCACTGATTTTGCCACAGCATTTTGCATTAAGAGGCGGGTCAAATCCATTCCTATCAAAAGAAAACAAAACCAAGATGGTTTTGAGAAAATCCAAGGTGTTCTTCCTCGGCATGTTAGCATAGATGCTTTTCATGTCCTCCATCCCATCCCATCCCGGTTAGTGGAAGCGGTGTGCAGCCACACCGACGTCTGCTTGCAGGGTGACAGCAGGAATTAGGTGTTTCTGAGCACACGCAGCACTAAAGCAGGCGTCCATGCACCACATACTGCTGGGTGCTGAGCTGAAGGACCCCGCTTTGTTTTACAGAGGACCTACTCTGGTCACCTTCTAAATGATATATGGGCTACAGCTCTGGCAAGGGAGGCCAGGCAATCCATGAGCAGCTGTACCAGTGTTTCCAGGCTGTCTCCTTGGTGCAAGGCAGCTTCCCCTCCTGCTCTTTGCTTATTTAGGCTGTAAACTCTTTGGTTTGGGCACTGTCCCATGTGATGTGCTTGTCTGTCACAAAGCCTGTGACATTCCAGTTCTGTTTCAAGGTCCTGAATGTCACTGGTAGGCAAGAGGAACCCAGCATAGCAACAGAGCTCCACGGCAGGTTGGCGTCTCCTCAGAGCCATGCCGTCTCATGGGTGAATCCCTTCCCTGCAAAGACAGCATGTGCTGCTCAGAAAGAAACCTTCGGAGTCGTTTCTCAAGCTTTCCTGACACAGCAACTTCGAAGGCAAAGGAGATTAAAAGATTTTTTTTTTTCAGACAAGCTTAAATTTGGAATATGTAAAGCTAAAAAAAAAGTCCTGGTAAGGAAAAATACCTGAGCTGCATTTGTGACTCTACGTAAGGCAGGGGTGGTAATTACTACGTGGGTCAGGTGTTAACCATTAATGTAGGATGAGCTTACGATGAAGCTTTGGCACTCGCTTTGTTGCTCTTTCCTAGTGAAAGCAACTTTCAAGGTAGACAGTTAACAAAACTAAGCATGACAGCATCTCTCCTCTGCTGGCACCGCAGCAGAATGAATTTCCCCTTAGCACCCGGAGTGAGTAGATGTGCTGGTGTTTCAGGGTTTTTACGGATTCAACCAATCTTTTAGGCCACTGATAAGAAACACATGGAGGTGACCTCAAACATGTCTTCAAGAAAAGCACCATGCCAAGTCTCATTTTTACACATCCCTGCTTCCCGCATCATCCAAAATTAGGAACAAAATTCGACTTCCCTCTCCCTTTTGCCTCTAACCCACTGCAAGCTGCTGGTGACATCAGCAAACACAGAAGTGGAGCTGGAGACACTCAGAAATATTATTACAGCCTTTATGTGCACTTAGGGGTGCATAATTGCATATAATACATGGTTAATAAAACCTACAGCCCAGTCTGTCGTTCTTCCCTTTGCAGAGTCCTTCCTGCAGCCACAGAATTTATTTTCCTTAGATCTTCATCCTTTGCCCAAAACCCTTCCCCTCACCCTATGAAATCACTCCCAGTTGGAAAATGTATTTAAACACGCTATTTGAAAAGATAAGCAGGGCATTCCAAAAGAAATATCTGCTAATAGGCAGGGTATTACCCTTCACATTGCTGAAAGACAATGCGCCTTGGAACCCGGGTGCGATGCTTTTGGAGAGAGGGCAATTTTCAGCAGAGCTGCTTTGGAGGATCCCAGCCTGGGAGCACCGTTAGCCATGGCAGCATTAAACAGGCTTCTGTTAACTGTGTCAAACAGACAACAGCTTCTCCTATTCAAGAGCTCTCCTTTGTGGAAAAAAACTCTCCTGCTTTTCAGGGCGTGTGTGAAACACTTGGGAGCAGCCCTGGCAACCCTCCAGCAGCTCACAGATCCCCTCCTGTGCCTGGAGGGCTTTGTACTCCTGTCTCTTACCACTCCACAAAAGCGTGTGAGCTGGGGGGAATGGCATCTCTGGGGGTACTCTCAGGCAACCGTGGGTCCTCTTCTGCTATATGTTGCTCCTTGCATAGGGAACTCATGTTCCATCCCTCGGCAGTCACTGACTTGTTCTCCCCTTTCCTCTCTAGATAGCCTACAGAAGGTGGAATTAGCCCAAACTGAACAGATTAAGAGAGATGGCACCTAAATATTATATAAACCTAATGGGCAGACTTGTGAGAGCTGTAAAATGAGCTCAGCTTTGGCAGAAGAGGGACACAAACCCAGGCTTTCCATAGCCCCCTTGCATTCACATTCACTTGCCACTGAGGTATGGGAAAAAAGAAGAGAAAGCACCATGAATCCAGCCCTGTCATTGCTCCTCCAGCCAGAGCTCATCTGTGAATCCAGCCTGAATTAACAAGATGCTTGGGGACCACTGAAACACATTTTTTGGCAAAATCACTATTTGAAAATTAGAATATGAAATGATCCATGCAGGTCTGATGTGTAGCTTCAAGCCTTCTGAGAATCATCCTGAGAGCCTAGGTAATAAGGTAAAACAAAAAAAAAAAGACTTGGGCAGCTCTAAATTAAACTAGAGGCTGGACCGGTGTCAGCACTGGAGTATAACCGATGTCACTGCAGGTTACCTCTGTGAATTCATACAACCCTCAGCTTTACTCTACAACACTTTCCCTGCAGCTTTGAACCTGGGCCAGACCTTCTGATTTCAACTTCTACATGTTTGGTAGAAGTTACCAACAATATGGAAAGGACATCAATTGCATAGTTTTGAAGGGATTTTTAGTAATAATAGTTTCCTTCAGGCATAAAACCAATTACAGGAGTTACTCCATATTGACTTCTCCCCCTCTTGACAGTGCTTTATACACTTAGGTCTCTCTGAAGGTAAATAACCACAATAAAATGGCAAAATAGACAATAAAAGGACACAGATTTCAGATCAGCCAAGATTATTTTAGCCATCCACTCTGAAATCTATTGGCAAAAATCTTGGGCTCAGTCTCTCAAGCCATACAAAGAGGAGCAGCTTCCATTACGCCAGTGGAACAGGCTTGGCTTAGCAGGAACTTTGAGAGCGAATTGTGTTTTTATAAAAGTAGAAGACTATTAAACCATAGGGTTACATTTGAAGAAAGGTAGGGCCAGCTCCCAGCATGGATGGGGAAGAGGGATTCTGTCTCTTGCATTATCCCATACGAAAGAAGCAAAACGAACAGCAGAAGGTAATAGCCCTTCAAATCCTCTCCCAAACCCACAGTGAGTCCAACCCCAAATAAAGCCACCACTTTGAGTTTATCAGAAGGGGCCAGGCTGCAGATTTCAAGTTTGATATACAAAGGGACACAAGATTTCCAAAAAACCTTATTTGTCAGTTCAGCCTCTCAGTAGTTTCAAAGTCAGGTTTCAGATGAATTCAGACACTGCCCATGAAATGTTAGATACGGGAGCTCCTGAGTTCTGACTGCTTGGCCTAGGCTTGAACCTCTGTTGAAAAATCTGCTCTTCCACGTTACTCAGCAGAGAATTAAAACACATCACCTGCTTTTTTGCCTCTGGGTTCCTAGGTAAAGTACAGCAGCTAGAGTTCATCTAACAACTGGCACAGAGCACAGGGTGCTGAATGAGCCTTTTCCTGCAAACAACTGTGAATTGAGGATGGATCTGAAGGAACATGGCTGGTGGGACCCTGGCCTGGTATTGCTTGAGAGCGTCTGCACTTCCGTCTGTCATTAGGTCTGGCTCTGTGCCTGTAGGAAATGAACTCAGAGCTGTTTCTTAATAGACAAGCAACCGATCAGAGTGCCAGCATCAATTACTGACAGACTCATCAGGCATATCAGCAAGCGCGACTGCTCTCAGAATGAATTGTCCTCATTGAGAAAGCAGTGTGGCCAGACCATCCAAGGGAAGCCAGCGCTGCCTATTTACAGAGAATGAAAAATTTGGACAGATACAGATAGGGAACTTTGAATGTGCGGCTTAAACGTAGCAACTGGAAGGTTACCCTGTGTCTGAGAAAGCCCAGATACATGTCCTTTCTCTGCCTCAACCTTTATCCAGGCACAGTGGCACTGGCTGGCTTTCCAGGATTTCTCCGTAGCTCACAGCTCAGGCAGGGCAGCAGCTCAGACCAGCCTGCAAGTACCTGGAAATCCTGGAGAAATGCCCGCGGTGCCTAGTGAGATGAACCACGGCGTTTGTGCAAGGGGACATCTCTGCTCTGTGCTCGCGGTACTCACTCTGGATGTGCTATGCAGATCCGTCAGTCTGGAGATCCCAGCAGGAATTAATTGGTGCCCTCACTGCCTTGTTCTTTTGGTTGTGGAGATCCAGGGCGCAGACATCTGGTTACTACGCTTCAGCCAAGTGGCAAGTGGGAACTTCCCTGTTCAACGAACAAGAGGATTTAGTTAAAATTCCGAAGACACCTTGCCACAAGCAGGGATTACTGTCAACTCTTACTGCACATTGCTGGGTCCAATCCATGGCAATACAGGGACTGAGAAACCAAATCCTGACAAGGTTTGTCACTGCTGGAAGTGAAGGAAAGGCCCTATGTCTCTGGAGGTGTGTGAATTTCTGACAGCCATGACCCATAAACATGGAGTTCTCTTCAAAACAGGATTAGATCCACTTCAGCTCATGTACCTCTATTTGCCAGTCTAAAAATTGTATCCAGTAACTGAAATTAACTTCTGAAGCGCACTGGATTTTATAGACTGAAAACAATGACTTCATGGTAAAGCGGCATTTGATTCCTGCATGAAATATTACAGGATGCCATTTTTGTAATTTCCTCCTCACTTGATCGTGATAACGCAGTCCCCTAGGCACTGGAAAGCCAAGTGGAGGAGATGGAAATGGGAGAGTCGCCAGTAATACAAAACACTGTTAAGGAAATGGCGTTTCAGAGTGATTGTTGTGTGATAGGGAGTGTTTTGTCTTTTTCTTCATCGATCAGAAAAGAAGAGATAATATTTTTTTAAAAGCTTGGAAGCGATTCGTAGAACTGCTTTGAACCAGCTTCCAAGCAGAGCTTTGCTCACCCTGTAAATCCCTTCCTCTCTAAAGTTTTAAATGCAACAAGAAGAAAAAAAAAAAATGTACCTCCCCTTACCCTTGACCATTCAAAAAATGGTATGGACAAAAAGCAGAAAGCAGTGAAATGGGGTTTATATTTAGATTTAACTCTTTCTCTGCCAACTGTGAAGCGTACCAAGGGATGCTGCACTCATTTCTGCTCTGACCTGCTCTAGCATTGATACCACACTTAACTATGCTTTTGTGCTAAGGCTACTCTTCACAGGGGATGAGGGAAGAACTAAGCTAAAAGCCAAGTGACACAGTTGTGCAAGATGGACTAGCATATTTTTTTCAACTGTTCACAGTGATAATATACTCAAGGTAATTACAGCTAGTTTGCAAGATGCAAAGTTCCTGTCTGTAAGGAAGTTTATGCATGGTTCCAACAGCTTTCCCAGAAGAAAAGGAGCAGTCAGTGTGCTTCAGGGTACAGATTTAATGCACGTGCATTTCTAAGCAGCTGACTGGAAACACGTCTGAGGCTGATGCAGTGTTGTTTCTGCATAATCATTTCTACCAACCAGAGCATGAGCTGAAAGAGCAGTTATCTGCTGGCATTTCAGGACACTGTGAAGATACCTTAGTGAATACGAAACTGTCTGCCACGGACCAATCTTATAACCGGAACAACGCTGCCTTTTATGTAGCCGTGTGACTCCATAATGGGATAAAATTACATCCTCAATTCTCCAACACATATTACTCTTGCTGAAAGATGCACCACAGAAAATTAAGCTGGTGTCGGCAACCCTGTGATTTGTACTGCTACAAGACAGCAAAGAATTATAAGGCAAGTTCTTTCTATATAGCACAAAAAAGGGAAATCTATCATATAAAGAAAGCCAGGTATCCGTTGAGCTAGTGGCCAATATCTCAAAAATCATCTTACAACTCTAACTGTCCAAGTAAAGGCATTAACATGTCCAGGTGTCTTGAGAGATACACTAGAAAAGGAAATTCCCCTAGTACACTCTTTTTTAACATCTTTAATACTGTGTAGAGGATCTTGTCTGATTCATTTTGGTATTTCAAAACAAAATGCTTTGAAAATAAACTGAACTTATTGGGAGACTATTACAACTACAGTCAGCCCCCTGTGGACTGCCACTACTCATAATCACTGGGGAGATTGACTGAGGAGGTAGGATCCTGGGATTTGTGCTGAAGACCAAGAGATAGGCATCATCAGAGTCCTTGAAGAGACCTGTTACAGTGTCCAAACCTGCAAGCTGGTTCTACCTAATTCTGATGGAAATTTCCAGCTCACATATTGTTGTGGTACTTTCACCATATTTATCTACAATCTCAGAAACTCTCCAGGTCACCGTGAGATTTTAGTTGCATCCAAACTACAATTTGGAAAAAAAAAAAAAAGATCCTTGTAAATGCATCTTAAGGTTGGTCCATAATACTCAGCCCCAGCATATCCCAGTTTCAAAAGCTGGTGGTCATCCTGTTGAGTGCAGTTACCCATATGAAAAGTAGAGAGGATGCTCTGCTTCCATTTGCAGCACATTCCCACTCCCAGTTGCCCAGTGGCCTGGGTTTCTGATGAAGAGACAGGAATCTAAAAAGAGAGATGACCATGCTAGGAGATAGCTGCTGGTAGACTAGAACATTACATGTTTGACTGCACTCACATGAATGGGTACATGGGGTATGCTAAAGCATGGAGCATGCTTGAGCTTGATCCTCAAGAAAGCTCCAAGGCTTAGCCAAAGTGCTGTTAAACAATGCGGAGAAAAGGCACGTGAGGATTTAAAGCAGGCTCAGACTCAAAGCGACAGTGTAAATTTATGCTCTTTGCATTTTCGTTCCCTCTGGCTAGTGTATTTTTCTGCACTATTTCCCACTACATAAGCTCAAGTACCTCTGTGTAGTGTCACACGTTGGAATTGGCTTGACTGAATCAGTGGTATGAGAAACTTGCCGGGGATGAACACATAGCCAAGGGTCAGACTATTCTTAAATTATTAATAAATGCTTTCCAATTAATCTGCCTCTGCACATGCAGTGATTCAGGCCTGGATGACTTTGGGGAGCTCAGAGGGTGAATCACATACTAGTTCCTTGTTTTCTTTATTGTTTCTCTTTCAATGAGTCCTCCCGGGAAGGTGGCAGCCCTCCTTCACCTCTGACAGGGCTTGTTCGTGCTCCTGTCGATCGCAGAGGAACTTCGGCCAACAACTTTAACAGGGTGGGAAAACTTACTATATGCGTTTTCAAGTATTTTTGAAGCTTTGTGACATTATCACCTCTAGTGGGTTCAGAAAAGTTTCTGGGCTTGAGACTAAATTTGTATCGAGTAAAGAAGTCATCGCTCTCTGAAGCGGGTCTTGGTTCTTCCCCAGCATGCGTCTGCTGTGGTGCTAATCCCTGGGAATGCCAACAAATGCCTATGGCCTCCCAGAGCACACAACAGCTGTCCTTAGCAGTTTAGAGCCATATGGCAAGACGTGGCATTAAGACCAGGGAAGGAGGTTGTATTTTACAGCCAAAGGAAGCCAAGGCTATTCCGATATACATAAATTGCCTCCTGTGTGGAGCAAGCATTACCTTTCAGCATATCTAGTAAACACACTGAAGAACAGAGGTGTTTTCAGGAAGATTGTCCTAATGCATTGTCCACAAAGTAGATGAGTAAAGACGTTACAGGAATAAGAGAAAATTCTGGAAAGGAAAAGATGGCCAAAGAGCCAAACAATAAAGAAGACACCATCTGAAGTGAGATATGTCAAAATCAAAACTGGGTGTTTCCTGCCTTTTTGAGCGTGAAGGGAATTGATGATTGGATTTGAACGCCAGGATCTCCTGTACAGTTTTGGTTCCTGGCCCCATGAGATGAAATCAGAGTTATCTGGAGTTGTTGGAAGCTATGGGCACAGTGCAGATCAGGAGCCTGTCCCCTTCCAACAAGGAAAATGGGAAAATGTGCTCACAATGGACAGTGAATGCAAAAAGTACGCAGCCCAGCATTTCTTTCAGACTTTGTTAGGACTGGAAAAACATAATTTTAATTTGTGAATGTAGACAGTTAATGATTTTCCTTCCACTCTGCAATGTCTACTATTAGCTATATAGATCTTTAGAGAATTTAAAAGATTAACTTATTTTTCATTTAACTGATGAACTCATGCTGGCAATCTGTAATCAGGAATTCAATAAGGAATTATGGAGAGATTATTTTTGAATCTCACCTCCTGCCCATAATCTACTTGAATAAATAAGAGTATCAGAGGGATTTTTTAAATTAACTGTTAATCCAAAAATGCACATTGATAAAATCTTACAAATATCCTATGTTAGTGTTTGACTTTCCATAAAGTTAACATTGGATAATCCAGCTTTAACCTATACAGTTTTAAGAGCATGTCTTAAAACTGTTGAAATTCCATACCCTAAGACAACAGTCTAGTGCCTACCCTTTACATCACATTGAAGACAACAAACCCTAAAGAAACAACATGCTAAACAATAGCATCTTTTTTCTCTTTGTTAAATGACTGATAAACTGGGCCAGGGGAAGTGGAAGGAACAGCGTCACATCCATCAGCAGCTCAGAGACAACACAGGGCAGAGAACAGAGAACTTCAGACTCATTCTTGACTGGATGGACCCCGCACCTTAGGGGTTCCTTACACAAAGAGGTATTTGCGTGTGTGCTTTAATGAAGCATGTTAGAAAGTATGGCACTACCTACGTAGGCCCTGGCTGCAACATCTTTTTTTTCTAATGCAGCAACTTTTAAAGCAATTCAGGAACTAATTTAGCAATGATAGAACTGAGTTTTAGAAAGAGAAATGTAACTGCTGGATTAAATTCCTACTTTACAGGCAAAAGTTACAGGGATCTGGGATACCGGTGTTGAGGGACTTGGCTTCAATCCTCTACCATGAGCATGGTGATTTATACGGACACGGTGCAAACATTACAAGAAGAGACTGGCTTGGAAGCTGAGATAGAGGAGGGCAACTACTAAGGCTAGAGCCCAGCTTCCCACAGTAACCCAGGCTTCGCTTGGAGGTCTTCCATGAGAAAGCAAAACGTGGTGAGATCACATCCCAAGCTGAACCGATAGAGAAAAGGGAATCCTTCCACAGCTGGAGGCAGCTCTATACATATAAATATATGAAGTCACAGCTTCCATTAAAGTCTATCCATCACAAATATCTTGGCATGTGATAACTCCTCTCAGTCTGAGTGATTCATAGAAATGACCCTGTTTTCAACAGCAAGGGAGAATTTGCAAGATCTTAGCTTGGCAACTGGCAACACCCGGAGTCTAGCAGAAAGATGGAAATAATGTACCAAGTAGAAAAAAATGTGGGGGAGGATGCGTGCACAAAACAGTTTGGGAGTTTAGGAAAATATCCAGCCTCCCACTAAGTTGCTATGGGGTAATTAATGAAATGTCTCATTCTCTCCAACTTTTCTTCCAACCTTTTCCTCCCCAGGGGCATGAGCTATCATCAAAGAACATTTTTAGTTGGCTTAGTAGGTTAATAATGATGGATGGTCTAAAGGGAGCAGGTTTGGAACCCATCTCACCTCCCACTATTGAAAATTAATCAGACCACAGTTGGCCAAAGTGTAGGTGGAAAGGAACATAAGGCTTCTTTGGTCTGTTGGTGTCAGCTGGCACACCAGTACACCATACAACTTAGTAGAAACATTAACAGATAATAGATGTACTAGGAGCTGATGACATGTAATTATCAGCTTCTATTTTATATCTCCTTATTGTTTTGTGTGAGCCGATAGATCACCTGCCAGTCTGTTCACACCATGAGACTCCTGCTGGCAGACTATTCCGTTTGAAGCACCACACATCAAGAAAGACTGGAAGACCAGTGGAAGAAATCCAAAGAAAAGCAAGAGGAGTGATCAGAGTTCTAGAGAATGTGACCTGTGATGAAAGATTGAAAAGGAGTTGGTCTATTTAAGCCTGGAGAAGAGAAAGCAAAGGAAAGACATGATAACAGTGCTCAAATATGTGAAAGGTAATTGCGAAAAAGAAAGGAATAAAACATTTACTATATCCATTGTGTTAAGGAAAATAAGTCATAAGTTTAAAGTGTTGCTGAGGAAGTTTTGATGTAGCTGTAGGGAATGCACAGGAATAGTAAATCCTCTGAATAACTCCTGTAGGGAAGGTGCAGACTTGCCAAGGTTCCAGCTTTCTGGGCGCAGGCAGGTCAGACCGCTGTCTGTAGGCAGTAGTTCAGGTACAGCGGGTCCAGCCGTGGGGCATGGGGCTGGCTAAACTATTTAAGTTCCCTTTCAGAATTTTTCTGTGGTCTGTGACAAGAAAAAAATCTCTTCTATCACTCCAAGTGAATAGAAAGAAGAAAAAACACCCATCAACAAGAGTCAATGTGGAGAAAACAACTAGATGCTAAAGTCTGAGGGATAGCAATACCCAAAATATCTTAATAAAATAATATTTTGTATTGGAGCACGCAACTTAACCATCAGATAACACTTAAAAACATTGAAAGGGTTATTTGTGGGATGACTAGAGACTGGGGCTAAGGGGAAATTAATGTTCCACTCATTCATTTTGGAAATATTCTCATTAGTAATTGCCCCATTTATAGTTAGAGGAAAACAGAACATTTAAATTCCTGGCAGCAAAACACTTCCCTAGTTGCAGATAAATATTGATACTGGCTTTAAGTCAGTTTACAAAAAGAAATGAAAACAACAGCTCCAGTGATGCCTGTCAGGCTTTGAAGCATCTTTTGAGAAAATGTTTGATGAGTTTCATTTTGCAGGACACTAAGTCAAAACTACTCACTATTAATAATCTGATTAGAGGAATTTGGGAAAAAGCCCTTGTGGAGGCTGGCTGCTCCTGCTTGGCCCTCAGCCCCTTGCCCATCACAACCAGCAACAGCATTTGCACAAACTCACAAAAAAAGGAAGCATTTTCAGACCAGTTCACCGGGGCTGTGCTCTATGAGTGCTTCCCCTTTCTGGGACTGAAGCTTGTGCTTTGGCTGGGCATTTGGTGGGGAACTGAGGGTAGAAATATGGAGCCAAACCTGGGGGGATGCTTCCCAGGGATCAACACTTATATTGTAAATACCTTCCTCCAGTCCCTCTGTGGGAGCACTCCAGATCCGGCCATGCAGCATCTGTGTCCTAACACATCGTCTTCGGGACCTTAATGGTGTGAAATGGTATGGAGAGGCCTGGAAAGAAATGCCAAATTACAATGGGTTACTCTTCATCATTTGTGCTTAGACACGTGTGCTTTAGCTTCTGTGGGTTTGGAGCTCAGACTGTCATTATACCCGGAGGTGAGAAAGCGGCCGAGCCTAATTAAACAGGTTTACATTACATGGCTTCACGATCTTTTGCATCTCCTTCCTCACCCATACCCTAGGTAGCAGCTTTTCAAGAACTACTTTTTTCCCTCACAAGCCATATAGTGCCTAACCCTTCCAGCACATAATGTTCCTTTCTCTCCTTTAAGGAAAATAAATAATAATAATAAGGAAAATAATAACAATGCTAATGCTCTGCGACTTTGCCTCCCAGGGTTGCCCAATTTCTCACTCTTTCCTGCTGCTGGGTCTGCATTTCACTTAAGCAGTGAGACTTCTTCCCTGAACTCTAACCTTCATGCCCACAACAGTTCTTTTTTTTTCCTGAGAAGCCAAGAAGATCCTACACCCTCTCAAGGGCAAACAAGCCATAGTTCTCAGCAGAAAGCAATGGGTCTTCTAAGCCTGGTAGCTGCCAGACTGCAGATGTGCAGATACCCACACTGCCACCAAGCCTTTCACGGGAGATGGGGTCCACCTTCAAAGATGCTAATCCACCAGAGAATTGAAATACACCGAATTTTAAGCATCCATTAGCTTTAAACAAAGGAAAAGGCTATGAAAGCACCTTTCAGCCAAAAGGAATGAAGACATATTCATCCGGAGGTGATTATTTATTGCATATTATTTGGCACTGACACTTCATTTATCTATCAGGAGTAGCTGGCAGCTTTCATTTCTAAGGTATGGGGAATAGCTGCAAAGAAGATAGAAAGGGTTTAAGTTATTCACAGACTAGTTGCAAACTAATCCCAAATCCTCAATCAGTGATTTCTCATAAAAGTGACTGTTCTGTTCTCGGCTTTGTTTCTTTTTTTTTCTTTTGGGGAAGTCACAGATTTCCCATCAGGGGCAAACATCAGAAGATATTACAAAGGGTCATTTGCCAGGTACAAAGTTGCTGTATGCAGATCTGCTAGGGACTTGCTGTAAAGTCTTGGAAAAGCCAGCAGCCAACCTATGCCTCAGTTTCCCTGTTGGCTATGTAGCAATAAAGACACATTAATATCTCTGTAAACCAACACGTGCTGGCCTGACATACATTCTCCCAAAACCAGCAGTAGTCCAGATGTCTTGGAGGACCAGTAAGTGCTGTTGGTGGTGCACACCCAGCTACCTGACCTGTAGATATCTTACCTTACCTTCCAGCCACCAATACACAGCTGATTTGTCCTGGTCTGCTTGAGGACATTAATACTCAGGAGTTTCCATTCATTACCGTTATAAGGATAGGACGACAGCCCCATTAGCTTGGAAAGTCGTTATGTGAACAGGAAACTATCTCAGACCTTCTGGCTAATCTCCTTAACTGCCTTTTTCTTTTTTCAGTGTCCTGACCAGATATGTGGAGGAGAGGACACGGTTTGGAAAGACAGAGCAGAACAGCACACAGGGGAGAGAAGGACCGTCAGGAGACAGGGGTTTTGCTTTCCTGCTTCACCGCGTGACCTCAGGCAAGTCCCTAAACCTCCGCCTCCACTCCCACTCTCTGGTTTCCTAGCTGTGGGACAGCTCATCCTGGTGTGGGCAGCCACAGAGCGCGCTCGGGGACGTTACGATCGGAGGGATCCCTAGATCACCTAAGCCAACATTTCATGTACGCCAGGCCATTACATTTCACCTAATTCTTCTGAACCAAATCATTTGTGTTTGTCCAAAGCATCTCTTCCAGAAGGGCTTCTGGGCCACATCCAGCCACATGGTATTTCTCACATGAATTTATTCAGCTTCAGATCTGCTGCTTTTTGCTTTGCTGGATAACTGAGGAGCTCGGCATGGCCCAGTATTTTATTTTTTCCCCCCAGGAATGTACTTACATAACATATTTACTTCACCTCTCAATCTTTTCTTTTGCCAGTTAAACATATTTAACCAATTTATGTTCTTGTTATGAAGCGTTTTCTCAGCCTTCATGGAACTTCTCTACCTTCCGTTACAAGTTGTCACACTTCCTACAGTGCCAGAATGACATGTCTCAGTAGAACAGTTTTGCAGGAGATGTGATGGCCCAAGACATCAGTGAGACAAGCTTTGTGGGGAGAAATCATGGAATTTATACTTTATTAGATCAACTGATGGAGTTAGAAGGAAAAGGGTTCATGTACATGCTTCTCTTTGCTTTTCCAGTCCCAGACCAGTGCCATCCAGAGGAACTAAATCACCTTTTAGTTGCCCTACTGGGCAAAACCAAGGGTGCTAACTTTGTTTGTCTCACTGGGAGAGGCACTGACAGATATGCCGGCTGATTTACCTGCTCTGCCTCTTGCTGCTGATGCAATAAAAGTCAAGGGTATGGTATCTTGGGTGCGGTGTAAATCAATCATAGTAACTAAGTGACAGGAGAATGGCTCTTTGAAAACTGCTTCTGCTTTTCAAAGGGAGCAAGTTCGTCTTGGCAGAAAAGTGAGATTTGTGCGAAAGATTTTAAAATGTGTGCTGAAGATTTTTGACAGCTGATTTTTGCCTGAAAAGTTCTATGAGATTCTGGTATCCATATCTGTCATGTCGTCTGTGTTCATTAAACTCTTCTGCAGCTCCCTGAAACACATTTTAATCTCTGTCATCTCCAATATTCCCTGGTGTTATTCTCTGAACATTACTTTTCTCCTTCAGATTCAGCCTTTGGGTTTGTCTTCCAGTCGAGGCTAAAAATGTTTGTACCTTGCATGAGACAAGGTGCTGTGCAAAGCGGAGCAAGTCCCGAGCGTTGGTTTGAGATGTCCAAACAAGCAATGAAGCAAACAGGGATGTTGGGAGCACGAAAGCAGAGAGGGCAGCCATCAGCCCTGACCAAAGCCCCCTGTGCTTTTCTCCGTGACCTTGTATTGCAGAATGCTCATACGTTACATATAGATTACTTATAGACACAAGAATACTTGCAGATACTTCGAGGGTATTCTCTTGAGGAGGATTTTCCCCATTTAAGAACCTCAGAAAGGAACTAAGGAGTTCTGCCACTTGATTAATGCTTTGGGTCCTATTACTGTTTTGGGGTTGGTTTTTTTTGATTCAGTCACCGTCAGAAGGATATAATTGTTATAACTGTGTCATTTAGGTATGTATGGACACCACAACACCATGTTCAAGCTAACAAACTGGTCCAAAACTGGGAGCCCTAAGGATTTGGCACAGACACTCAGAGAACTGATTGGCAGCTGAAAAACTAAGGAATCACACAGAACGATCTTAGAGGCATCCAGCAGTTTGGCAAACACCAGGTTGCACAGATTCTGTGGGAAGTGTTTTTCCTACAGAGAACGCAAAAAGCAATGGGGATGGAAAAAAGGGTGGGTTTGGGCTTTTGTCAGTTTTGTTTTGTTGTATTCTTAATCTAGGGGTAAATTTTTGATCTAAAACAGTTGATTAATTCCTACTATGAAGAAGAACTGAAAGATTTTCTCCCTTTCCTAGGCTACCTTGTTATGTGTCTTCTCTGACACTTGACACGCTGCACGTAACTGCCACATCCATACACATCTGCAAATCTGACCGCTCAGAACTTTGTCCTGAGCACTGGAAAACTACTGCAGCCTGAGAAGTATAGCTAATAGGATCCATCTGCTTTGGAGACATTTTTAATTCCTATGATTTACTCATTAATTTTCTCTTCTCTAATTACACACAAACGTCAGCGAGGGGAACTGGAAAAAGAGAAACAAGAAAGGAAAAGAGAGCCAGCTGTCAGCGGATGACTGCATTTTGAGCTGCGGTCACTAGCCGGCGTGATCCCCACAGTCATCGCATCACATCCTGGTCCCCAGCTCTTCCACAGGGATAGACTGTGAAACGAGGAATATTTTTCGAGGGGAATAACAAAAGGAAGAATCCTGATGGATGAATGAATTGGGTCTGAAGAGGTGATCCAAAGGTACTATCGATGAGTTAGATGGACTGTTATTAAAGGGCTCTGAATGAAAGGAACAACCATCACCACTTCAGTCCCAGCCCTAAAGCCATGCACTGAGACCTGGACAGGGGAGAGGTTGTTTAAGAAGAAGTAAAAATCAAAGTAATCCAGCAAAGAGGTGAGGCAGAGAGACAGCACAAGCCCATGTGTTCCCCATGCAGGAGCATACACCCCTGCTTTCCCCTGCAAGGCCAGTAACGCGCAAACACGTGGCCCGTAGGGGTAGCACAGCACAACTCAATGCCATGAAGATCTGCTTAGATACTCCAAGTGTTGGATGCCTTTTTGCTTAGAGAAACAATATATATCCAGCCCCTAGGATCCTAAGCATAATTTATACTCAGAATCACTTGTGCCTGCACTGGCAGCTCCCTGCCTGGGGTGGAATGCAGAAGATGGTCAGTGGCTCCTGGCCACATCTAGCAGAGAGAACCACAAGATTTTAAGACAGTTTCTTTGGTGATTCGGCAAACTAGGCCTGTGTCAGACAGACTCGAATTCTGCCTGTGCTGCAAGAAGGACTCAAACTGTCTCGAAATCTGAAAATAACTGTTGAACCAACCTGATCTACTCCTGTGCATGTGTCATACAGGATATCACTGTTGCACGCTACACCTGATGTACCATCTCTGACTTTTGTCCAGTCTGAGCTGCTTTGCCCCAGAAATGGCAAGCAAACCTCCCCCGTGGCACGGTTTCACCCCACACTCACTTTCTGCACCTTTGAGCTCTGCATTTAGTTATTTCTTGGCTTTACGTTTCCTGGCTCTGCTAGTGAGGAACCTCCACAACCCTCCTGAAGACCTGGGGTCACCCACTGCTGCTGCCTCCCCACAGGGCTGTTTGCAACCAGGAATTTAAGAAAAGCCAAACAACCCAAACCTGAGCCTGCTGCTGCCTTTCCTGGAGCTGTGGCTCATTCCTGAGGGCTTTCCCTCAAGCACTTTCCTAAAACCTTTACACAGAATAAGGTGGAGAAGGAAAACAGCGACCAGAAGAAATCACTTTAGGAATTATTCATACATTTCCAAAAGGTGCTGGACAACTCTGATAACCTTTATCAAATTACCAGTAATTACAAGGAACATTTTCCTCTCCAGGTGAATGTGTGGGCCCAGCTTTTAGCACCCTGTACCCAGCAACAGACCAACAAGTCACACAAATAACAGTCAATACAGACATCCACTTCACTGTTACATTACCGGCATAGATATTCCAGTATTTTTTCTAATGTAGGTCAACCTTATGAATACAAATTTATTCATCTTCACTCCTTTGAGGAAAAAATACTGAAATCTTAATTTTACCAATAGGAAACAGAGAAATGACCAGTCTAAGGGCTCAGACACACCAAGAAGTTGCTGTGTTGGGTGATTTGCAGCCCTCAGTGAAAGGTAACCCACAAAGGTTTCCTCAGGTTGCTTTCATGTTTCAGCACATCCAGGCCAGTCATTGTCCTGCCCTGTAACTTGGTCCTAACAAGCAATTTAGGTACCTAATTTCCGTGGAAAACAATCACCACTAAGCACTGAAATACCATCTGAGCACTGTCTGAGGTCACCTAAGAAGTCTCCAGTTAAATCTAGACTTGAACAAACTCTACTCAAGCACCATGACCAGTGAAACAACTTCCTTTGCTGGTTCTGAAACTTTTACAATAGCATCTAGAAAAGAAATGTAACAATCTGAGGATGCTTGTACGATTTTAGGCTACTAATAAAAACAGGTGATAAATTAAGTGCGGCTTATTAGCCACAGTGTTTATGAGAGATAGACATGGAAAAAAATTGCTAAAAAGAGGAAAACCAGAATTTGTATTTTAAACATTTTTTTCTGGCTTTATTTTGTTTATTTTCTAAATGTTATCTTTCAGTATTTAATTGTTAATTTTGGTATTTCCAATTTTAAAAGTTCCCTCAGCAACAAAGCCAAGTTGGACCACACAGACTGCATTTCTGCAAGCTTCCTATAAACTGTTCTGCCTCCAGTTCTGAAATCCAAAAGGCTGACGAAGTCCTCTCATATCCCTACTCTTGATTTTTAATAATCTCACCATGATGCAAGTGTGAACTAAGAAGGTGGTTGATGTAACCAAGTTTATGAGGCCATGATTAATAAGCCAGGCAATGCTGTAGGATCCAGGAATGCTTCCCGGCTCCCAGGTCTAGGTGTAAGTACTGGCAAAGCTCCAACTCTGTGATGGGACCAAGTCTCAGTCCTGCTCACTCCTTCCTGCACTTCACTTTCCATGCAAAGAAACCCAAACTTGTAAGCTAGAAATGCTCGAGGCTGTGCCTGAACAGGCCCCCGAGGAGGACAAGAAATGCAGTTTATTGCATGGCACTGAACAGGCGCAGCCGTACAGTGACATAATCGGGGTATAAGTGACATTAACACCGTTTCCCCAGGTCTGCAATTCAACACTTCCTCTTCCATCTGAAACAGTGCATAAAAGGCAGCGTGTTAGCACCAGGGAAACCCGAGGAGGAAGAGAGGGCAGGCTGTCTAGACACAAGTTAGCTCGTGCTCACAGCTCTACCTCAGTGGCACGGACTCTTACGTACATTCCTACGGTTGCAGAAAACACGGGCTAAGGAAGACAGCACAAGTCAGGTGCTGATCTCACTTGTGCCATTTCTCACCTGAATGATCCGGGACTTCTGTAGAGGTCCTGGCTGGGCGCACTACGGGAGCTTGAGCTCTAGAGTCAGGGGTGGCTCTGACATGCAGCGGAAAACAGGTGCCAGCGAGGAGCTCTTTCTTAGCACCCTCTGCCTGGATAATTACCTGATCTCTAGGGCAGAAAAAGCCAAAGCATTCCCACCTTCTTTTATAGAAGTCTCTTGCTCAGGGGTCTCATACGTTTTCCATAATAAGTACTGAAAACATTTTGGCTCTATCCACTCTAGTAGCCAATGTGTTTTCAATCCCACGTGAGGGGGAAGGGACTTATTTTTGACAAGTGTTGCTAATAATGAGTCATTTTCTAACACAGACAGTCTCCTGGGTTTTAACCTAAAGAGCTTTTCTTCACCCCACTTAGTTCTTCCCCCGTGCAAAGTCATTTGGCTCTGTAGAGGCCCTGTCACGGTTATTTATGTCTTCTGGACCTCTGTTTGTTCCCCATGTCTTTCCCATCGCAACTTGGTTCTGCATGGGAGTATCTCCAGGCAGAAAAGAAAGCACTTCAAAGAAAAGACACCATTATCCTTCTCCTCCTCCTCTTGTATGAGCTCCCTAGGTGGACTCTCTGAAGTCTGCACAGTTCTTGGCAAAGTATCAGATCAGTAGGAACATAAAAAACCCCACTGACTTCATATTTACTACATCTTTGTGACATGAAAGCACTTGCTTTTCAGTGTTATATTTTCCCTTTATATTTTCATTCTTCTGTTTGTGCATGGAGAATTTGAGCTTAGAGGAGGATCTGAAATGTGTCATCTATAGCAACTGTAAGAAATATAACGCTTTCTGGTCGCCCTACACATTCATATCCTACCTCCCGCAGCCAGGTAGGAACATCTCTCTGCAGAACATGCAGCCAGTTTGGTGCCCTCACAAGGAGCATTCACAGTGGATGGGTCACTGCCATGATATCTAAGGCAAATGGATGATATTCATTCTCCCATTCCAAGCACACTTCAGGACTTAAGGCTGTCTTATTTAAGGCTGCATGTCAAGACGAAGGCTGGTAGACACTTTGAGTGGGTACAGCGCCTAAAACAACAGAGCTGCAATTCCTGATGGGATTTAGGTGTCACTACACTATAAATAAGAAGTAGTAATTATTCTAGAGACATTTATAGAAATGCATACCCAGATATATATACTTTACTTCCTCTAATGTTATTTATTCACTATGATCAGGCAGTGAACTCGGCAATGAAAAACACGATTAGATATGCTCTGTATTTTGCCAAGAATATCAAACAGTGTAATGGTTTCTTTGTGTATATGTGCTATTTCGCTGCTGTTCGTCACTGAATTAAATGACTTGACTGATATTTTTTCATCAGGTCTTACGGGCAAGGCTGGTGCTTTCACTCTCTGAGTAGCATTTGGATTTTAAGAGTTGGAAGACTCAAATCATGTTTCCAACATTAGGTATTAACTGCCCATCTGTGGTCAGGCACCTGTGGGTTGAAGCAATGTAATCCCTTCTGGTTTTGAATGAAATATCTGTGACTGCTGCAGTCTGCACTGTGATCCCCAACAGTTCTCTCTTCTACAGAAGATACAGAACAGCACTGTACCCCTACCTGCTACAGCCAAGCAGAGCACTGAAGAAAAACAACACTCACCTAGAGCATATACTGCGGTTCCTGCTTTTTTGCATTACGTGACAGATTGAACATGGTCCCCATGAAGCTGGGAGAGGACTACATTGTATTGGAGACAGCTGACGGTTCAGAAGCGGCTGCAGCTTCAAGCAGGCTCTCCCCTGCTGTCTAGTGTTTGAAGACCGCAGGGAAAATGAATGCAGGTCAGCGAGTCAGTTTGCTTGAATTTCTTCATTTAACCAGTTATGGGGTTGCCCATATGTAGCTGCTTCACCTTTCAGACTTTCCCTGTTAAAAAGGCAGAAGAACTTGCCTTCCACACCACCGGTGGTGTAGGTACAAATGTGAAGATGATGTATTTCTGCACTTCACATTGCCCTCCAGAGACAGGAGCCACCCCATGGCTTGGTTCCCTCTTATGCTTTGGATCCATGAGACAGAAGGACAGTAGTGCTGCATATCCCCATTCCAGAGATGAGGTTTTCTTTTGAAATTTTGTAATAATCTTCTAGCCTTAGGAGAGGATTCATAGCCTATCCTATGGATGCCTGTGCCCAAACTTCTAGCCTGTTTTTATGGTGTCCTTTGTATAGGCACTGAACTCACTTCTGCATCACGTTGAGTGCCTCCTCGGAGGTGTTGAGAGCTCCCTTGTTTCACTGTCTGCAATGGGAGGAAAACGGGGCAGCCGAATGTTTATGGTGCCATAAAAACCAACAACAGTAACGAGGTGGTGACATGAGCAGTGCAATATCTGCATAGCTCCCAAGCTGTGCCTCTGTTCAGCTGATCCATCATCCCTGCCTCTCTGACGTGGCACTCCCCCAACTCTCGGGAAGGAAATCCCCGACAATCGTTTTATTAATAAGGAACCAAGTACCAGCTTAGAGATGAAGGTGCTAATTGTGGCACATCAGCAGCCAGAAGAAACAATTCCTCTGAGGATCACACTCATTAATCTCCTGTGGCTGCTGGTCAGAATGAGAGGCATTCCCTTAGTGGTGTTGACAGCTGCTAATAAGACAGCAAAACACTCCGCAAGCACGACCATTAATGCTGCCAGCCAGGAAGCTGGGGATTCACATCTCTGTCAGATCTCAGTCTCCAACGTTTGCTTGTTGGATAAGCATGGGGGGATATACTGGAGTCGCTTGCAGGCAGGAAAAGGGATAAAATGGCTTTCCACGCGTGAATTGCTGCACTGGTGAAAGGAAGGCTGGGTTAAGCAGCGCAGGTCTGAGTGGGTCGCACTTTCTGGCCCAAAGCAACTCTGTGGTGCTATCCTGAGGTCTGTTGGCACCGCTGTTGGAGATAAAAGGTAAGAAGTAGCCACCACTATTTTTATGATCAGGTGGATGGAACAGGGATACACCTCAACTGGGTATCTCAGTAGCAAATATTTTCAGGGAAAGAGCTCTGCCTACTTGTGTTTACATCCTACCCTCACCCACTGGCATCTGAACATCACAGAATCACAGAAGTGGTGATCAGAAAGGATTTCTGGAGGTTTCTAGCCCTTGGCTATTGGACTATTGCCAGTACGAGATCAAGGCAGCCAAGGCTGAGAGCCCCTGGGCATAGCAACGGCACAGCTTCTCTGGTGACCTGCTCAGTGCTGCACTATCTTCCTAGGGAAGATGTTTTCCCCCGCGCCCAAAATGAATATCTGACACCACAACTTGTGGCTGTAGCACACTTAGAAGGAAGTAAGCTAAGAAAGTAGATTTGGTTGCCCAACTGCTCGTATGTATTTACTTGAAACTACAGACCTCAGACTCATTTCCCAGGCACTCACCTCTGCATCTCTAGCACTTCCACACTCACAGCAATCCTTAGAGAGGTAAACTGGAGACTTAACCCTGCATACTGGCAGAAATTTGTGCCTTGGAGAACAGCAGTTTCCAATACTATCCAAATTTCATGAACCTTTCTGAGGACAAATGCCTCCCCCTCCTCCACATCCCAGGGCCTGCTATTGCTTCTTAAACTCATGACAACGTTTGGGACTGTGTCAGTGCTTTTCCAAGCTCTACCAGCAAAACTGAAACCGTGGCTAATCTCTTCCTTTACAAAACTTCCAGTTCGGGATATTATGTCACAAGGAGCCGGTATTAAGTGAGGAAAAAGCCCAGACTGCTATGCCAGGTGCCGGGGCGCATTATGAATGCAACAATAGTTCAGCCACAGCGTGCACGAATACAGCTACACGTCTGGCTGGAATCAAAACGCATTCCTTCCCTAAGCTGGCAGCTTACCTCCGTCTCCTTCTGCAAGACACCGACTGACCTCAATACCAAACGAGCCCCCAGCCCATCTCCCTCTTTGACTCTATCCGTCTATTATTTTGAGACACAAATAGGCTGTCTTGTGAATTAGGGGTTGCAAAAAGAAGAGAAACTTGCTGCATCAGTCAAATTCCTGCACTTTTCTTTTTCAAAGTTGTAGCTGGGCAAATATCCATAGAGTTCAGTAGCTAGACAGCAAAAAGAAACAGCGAGGAAAGAAAGGAGGAAAAAAGAGACAGAAAGGTTATGAATTAAAATTATGAAATGGAGAATAAAGGGTAAAGTCTGGGGAAGTGGGAAAAGGAATAGGAATAAAGAGGGAAGATGAGGGGACAAGGAGAAACTTTGAGAGGAGTGGTGCGTAGTCTCTGCCTGGAGAGTTACCATAGATTTAGATTTCACTATTAAAAAGGGGAATCAATGGCTGGCCCCGAGCCTCACCCTGGCAGCCTCTGCTGTTCTGATCTCAGGACCAGCATCTGTCAGCAATTTTCAAGAGGAACCATTAGAAATCACAACGTTTAACAGTTTGTCTTGGCCCTCTGGAATTTTACCACCCCCATCAGCTACTGAAAAAAAAGCAGGGGGTTGGAAGGAGGAGAGAGGAGGAGGGTGGAAGAGAAGAAGGAAGGGAAAACAAAATGGTACTTGTAAGATTTAATGTGTGCCTCCCCCCTTTCCTCTGCTTATATGCCACATCCGCAGAAGTGATATATAGATGGTGGTTTTGGCCTCATTCCTGTATGCTTTAACAACACGGATGCTGGTTTAGAGGAGAGCCCGGGGCTGGCTGGAAATTCCCTGCGAGCGGGCTCCAGGCGTCTCTGCTGGGGAGCCTTCCTGGAAGCAGAACAGACTCGGAGATTTACAGCACTTTGCAAAGAAAATTGTTCCTGACACTCCTGACACAAGAGTGACTTCTGGGCATCTCACATATAAATCCAACAGAAAGAGAGATGTAGCATTTCCCAGAAGTGGTTCAGTCACTTGGCTACCACCAGACGATTTATTCCATCTGTTCTTCTACCCCGATCTCTAAATAGCGAACCACAAAAAGCAGTGTGGGGAGTGGGGAAAGGGAAGAGCAGATTCTCAGAGCATTTTGCCAAGCCCGGCCATGTGTAGTGCTTGGTGGTCAGCTCTGGAGGGGACACCCAGCAGTCACAATAAAAAAGGTTTTTAAATACGGTGTTCAAAGGGCTGGTTCTGCTTGGCACCAATAAAACCGGTGAAGCAAAACTAAATGAAGGAAAACAAATCATTGCAGCAAGGTTTGAATGCATTTTCTACAGTGACAGTAGCATGAATCGAAAACACTGTGCTGAAGGAGAGACTTACGTGGCAGCTAAAGGACAGGCTGTCATGGTGGTAAGGAACGTTGTGCCAAGTGACTTATAAGGACCAGAAGCTGGTTTCTGGTCCATTTTTCTCTAAATGCTGCCTAAATCCAGCCTCAAAGCACCAGGTGCCACAGGGATTTAGAAGTATACTGAAGACTGAGTGGGATTTCAGGTCCAGGTCTGAACTTTGATGCTGCCTCAACTTCTACATTACCTCAATATAGAATAGAATAGACTATTTCAGCTGGAAGGAATCTACAACAACCATCTATTTTGTTAGAAAATGGCTAGAGTTAAAGAGATTTGAAAAGTTGCTCCTGGGCAGAAGGCCACATTATAAGTGTAATCATTTGATTTACTCTTACTGCACGGAGAGTCCTACCACAAGCTTCAGACCAACTCCACAACCCCTTTCTAGCATCTCTCTTGACCTCAGAAGAGGTGAACACCTTTATCAGCTAGATGGGCAGATGGAGCAAGAAGTGAAAGAGAGACCGAGGGGAGAGAATTCTCACAGCCTATGCTTAGTTTTCAGTGACTAAAAAACCTTCCAAACAGAAATGCCAAATGAATTTTAAAACCTTCCAAAGAGGGAAGAGCTAAATGAGTTTTTCAGATCCCCTGGACACTTCAAGCATGTGCAAACACAATGTGACTTGCAACATTTCATAGCCTGAATTCCAGCAACACCAAAATAACAAAGTGCAGTTTATATAATGTATTTTCACACCAGGGACAGAGTGACAGACAAGTAACATGGGCAGGTAAGTTTGCTAAGTCTAGTATTAAGGAGATGGCATAGTCTTGGCTACCAGATCTTGACTGGTCAATGCATGACATTTGGAGTCTAGCCAAGTTTTAGAAAAATATCTATGGTGAGCTAAACTAAGTTTGGCTGCCTTTAACCAGATGTGTGGAAACTGTAGGTACCAGCTTGTTTTAGATGACTGAATCAATAACCCCCTATTTTATACATTCGATTCACACTTTAAAAATTCCACCAAGTTCTATCTCTTTTTTCTTTGACAATTAGCTATAGAAGTTGTCTTGTAATCAATTTTTGTTTTTCTTCACTGAAAGAAAAAAAGCTTCCTGACCAATATGATTTAGTATTTTAGAAAGGAACAGAGGAGCCTTAGCGCGTGTTTTCGTGTTGCCTTGACAGGGACAGACTTCAATTAAGCATCTTATTAAAAATTTCTCCTCCTGCATTATATCAAGTCTCGGTGCTTTTGCTGAAAGTCAAAACCACGCACACATACTAACCACAGACTTGGAGTCCAAAGTGACAGAGCTGTCACTAAAGTAAGTAGTCCATGCTAGATTACCGCAAAGGAAACAGATAATGGAAACTAAAAAAGATTGTGGCAGCTTGGCTAGTATCTAGGAACACTTCGGATCCAAGTATATTTGGACGTTTACCGGGGAAGCTATCTAGTACAAAATATTCTTAAAATCAGAGCCAGCAACTTTTAAATTCATTTGATGCTTTTTCCATGTTTAATTTGCCATTAACTGCCTCACTTGATTGATGATGCCCTTTCAGTTCTCTTGTGGGTATCTCTGACATCCCTGGTTCTCCCCACTGCTACAGTGAGAACAGTTTAGGTTACCTTTGAGAATCAATCAGCCTGTTTGGACACATAGAAAAGCCAAGAATTAAAATAGTTAATAATAATAATAATAAATAACTTGAGTTTTCCAGCACCAGATTGTCTCCTCAAAAATGTTGGAAAACATTAGCCAAAGATTTGTCTAAACACAGAGCTTGTTTTTCTAGACCGAATCCCAATACCTGCTACAGTCCATTCCCTGATTGCCCTCAAACCAGTCCCTCAGCCACCATGAGCCAGAACTTGTGCTAAGTCAGTCAAGTAAAGCAACACCGCCTCACACCAGGCAAAGCCTTGGTCCATCAAGTCCTTCCTGCACAAGCGTCTTGTTTAAATTGTTTATACATCATAAATGCCTGCCTTCTCCATCAGAAGTATGCAATACCTGAAGCGTTTACAGTTTCTTACCCTGCATAAACTTCTCTCTCCCTTTGGAGCTGTAAATGTTTGATGCCTTCCAGCAAACTCGTCTCTGTAATCAACTCAGAAGAGAACATTTTTGGATAATGTTGTCATATTTCCTAAAGCAAAACAAGTAATTCAGAGCAGCAGATAAATTAATTCACTTTGGAAGTTTAAGTACGTCTTGATTTCAACACAGCAATGTGTACCAGTGTGAGCCCAGGGAATACGTGGCTACAACCAGCATCCCTTGCTGGGAATAACAGAGTGATTTCTTTGGGATTTCTTTAACTTTCTTTCCTCAGAACCACTTACTGAAAATTTTGTTATGAAACAGATCTTTTTCTGGGTCTGCAAGTTTTGAAATGGAGACCTTAAATAATAGAAACAAACTTCAACCAGAAGTCATCAGAGGGAAGATGCATTTTCACATATGCGCCAAGTCGCTGAGAGGAGTCCAGGAAAAGCAGGTGTATCTCTTTTTGTGAGCGTTCAAGTAAATTATAACCATGCTCCCGAACAAAAAGAGTGCTCCACAGGGCTGCAACCGATGCCTGCAGAATGTCATGAGCTGAGGTTCTGACCTCCTTGTATCACTAATACCAAACATTTATTTGAGTTTGTGGAAATTAAGCTTCAGAATATCACCAGAATTCTGGGATGTTGTTTAAGCCTAGTATGCTATTCCTAGCCTATTTGAACTTCCATGAATTCTTGGCTGTATAAAGTAATCTGTTTGCTCATTGCTTCAAATTATGAGTACTAATAAAGGTTTTGAAAAGCATATTCCAGCTTCCATCCCAGAGATAAGTGAATTGCAGTGAGAAGATCCTCCAGGTAGAGGAGGATGAAAAGAGCAGGACAGACACTAGCACCATTGGGACTTCTGTGTAGGGAGACAGGAACTTGCTCTTTACCCACAAAATGTGAGCAGTGGCAGTTGTTTGGCATGTCTCAGTCCTGCTTCAACACTGTGTTTTAGCTAACCCCGAGAACTAAGGCAAAGCGAGCTCAAGCTGTGAGTGCTCTTTCTGCAACTCATCTGTTGGTGAGCGGCGCCAATACCACCGGTGGGCTTTAGGGAGAAATTTTGGCATATATCCACCAAAAACTAGCTCAGAAAGGATGGCCTCACATTACTGAACACATCTGGAGTGCTCGCTGCTATCTGCTCCTCATGGCTGGCTCCAGCAGTTGTTCACCAAAACAGGCCCTTCAGATCCTTCCTGACCCACCTTAGTGCCGGAGCCAGCTGTGGGCCGTGGCTCAAGTGGTCCAAAGCACAGCAGGAGCATCCAGGGGCCACCTCAAAACTTCAGCTGTTGGGGCAGCATCCTGTGGATATGTCATTAGATGTAAATGAGGAGCATTAAGAGACTTGCAAACTGTAACTGACCTGTAACTGTACCGCAGACACAATGTTCTCAGACATTTCCAACAGTTTTGCGAGTGTAATTGTTCTGACAAGAAGTGGGGGGAGATATCAGGAATGGTCAATGGCTGAGACTGTGCGGCGTGGTGAGGATGCTTGCATGCATGCTTTCATTTATGATAAAAAACCAAAGTCACTACTGATCAAAATTTCCAGGCAACAAAGTTTATGAAAGTGGCATGGGACTTCAGTGTAAAGTATATCACATGGGAGTTAGCCATGTTCAGCAGAAATGTTTTGATATGGACACCTCATCCAAGGCCAAGCTTGGCAAAGTGGAACATCAGTCTGCCAGACGGTGGTGGCCGGCAAAGGCTGCAGAGACCACGAAGAAGCCTCTAGATCACCATGTGACCTTTGAGGATCTTTCAGAAGACTTTTTTTAACACAAAATACTCTCACCTCTGTACAGACATATCTTCATTATGTGGTTATCCTAGGTGCACGGCACAAAGGTTAATGAAACTTTGGTAAAAAGAGTTACCCTGGCAAGCAACTTATGCATTCGCATTCACATGTCACTGGGATAACTGGAGGCATTTCCTGGAGGTCTCCACCCTGCAGCCAGCTGGGACTCCTGGATTCCTTCCCCACAGGCCTTAATGCTGCTGTGCAGATGCAACTAAATACCATAGTTGGGCTAAAGTCTCACTGAACAACGGCCAGTCACAGCATTGCATCAAGACGCATTTGGAAAATATGCCTTTAAGATCACGTGGCTTTGCAGTGTCCTACCCTCATGTCTGTCTTATGGAGGCAACTGCTTCTGAAAGCGTGTTAAATCACCAAGTGACATCTGTAAAATGATTTTATAATTTGCATAGAATATTATGTAAGAGAAAACAAAGTGTCACAGCAGTCTGAACCACAGTTTAAGTTATTCTTTTTCCCTGGAAATTATGGGTCAGATTCTGCCTCCCGGACTGGTGTAAAAGTCTGCACTTTGTGGCAGTTTCATCTCGCTCTTCAGAAAACCACAACGTGGTCCTCCCTACGGTAGAGACTCGCAATACGCATGACAGCATAAGCAAAGCCAGCAAGAGGGAGAGGGCAGTGCAGCAAAGCAGCATCTCTCTCTTCATGGGACCAGTCCCATCCTCAGTAGCACAGTCAGCACCAGTTCTCTTAGTCCTGCCCTTGCAGCACATATCCTGTGGTCTCTCTTCATTAAGGCCTTTTAAAAAGCACCAACTGAGAAAGCTATATTGCACAAAGACCTTTAAAAACTCATCTCATTTTGCCTCCTTCCTTTGTGCTTGCCCTGCAAACCCCATGAAACTGCCTCTGCCCTCATCTTTATGAAAGCAGGCTGCTGCAGAAATAGAAACTTGGCGTCAAACCAAGCTGATGTCAATTAATATAGACCCACTGACTTTTACGGAGCTGCACTAACTTACAGCAGCTGAGGGTGTAAAGCTATTGACATTCAGCAAATGACATCAATCTTTAACAGAGTATCTGGCCTTCAACCTAAGGGTACTCCAAAGAGATTGCAAAAGCTCTATTCAGACGATAAGTGTGGGTGACACTATAATGCAATTATTCCCACCAAACAGTGGTCTTCTGCATGAGAAGCAGAGGCCAAGAGCTCCTTAGCTGTGGGAGGCTGTATGGAAAATTTTTTTTCCTACTTTAATGTGGCTGGTACAAGCACACTTTTTAGATCTGAAGTAAGCTGAGGTTTGAAAAATGCTGAAATTTGCACTTTTATGCATCTGCTATGAGATCACCAGAAACTTTTGATTCACAGATAATGAAGCTGCCTCCTATCCTGCTCCTCTAGGAGATTCTCCTTGGGAAAATCCAGAAATGAGAGGGAGAGGAAAAGGCAGCCCTGCAGCCTGAGGTTTGGGAGCTTCCCCTGGCACAGCAGCAGTGAAAGGGACCGGAGTGTTTCAATGTGTTTCATGTTATCAGTTTTCACTGATAAATAATGGTGGTATAAAAAGCAGAGCAAGTTAAAAAAGACCACCAAGCACCGCATCCCATTTGTACAATACTTGTATCTATTTTAATTCAATGTGCCGCTCTTCAGCAGCAGGACACAGACAGGGGCTCCTGCCCCGTGGCATTTTTGTTTTGTCATGTAAGAAATGAGAGCTCTGTTCTGGGAAGAGCCAAGGACATCCCCTGGCTTGGGAGACAACACCCATAAAAAGCATCCATTAGAAATCATTCAACACTGGGCAGCTTGGCTGCACCTTGTGATCTGCAGGAGGAAAACACGGTCACATCTTAACTTGTGGTGGTCAGTAAAAAATACAATTCCAACATAGTTTTGAAATCATATGCAGCAAGTGGCTAAAAGGAAAATCCAATTAACAGGAGAATGTTCTATGTTGCTAAAATGTGAGAAAGTGTTTCTAATCAAAGTATTTTATTTGAGTTTCTATACTGTTTTGTTCAAACCTGAACTAATCACTATACTCTTCGCTTTCTGAACCAAAACAAAAACCTGAAGATGCTCTAGTATTCAGAGTAAACAGCACTGATTAATGATTCACAAACTGTAAGCAGAAAGGAATAAGTCTCTCTGTTTATTGGAAAAATAACCAAAATGCATCTGGAGGGGATGTGCATAAGCTCTTCTCCTAGTATAACTTTTGATTCCACCATTTCTCCACAATCATTCCCTGCCCACCAGCCATCTGAGCCTTTACTACATGTGGTGTCTGAAAATATACACAAGAATAGTCAGATTCTTACTGTTTAAACGAAGGTCACAATTTCCCTGTTGTGGTCTCAAAGATCAGCATCTCTAAGAAAACTTTTACAGCTCTAGCATCAGACTTGGGTCTGAACTGAACGAACCAGGAGTGCAGAGAGGTCCTGGCCAAAGTCAGCCAAGACAAGAGGGAAAGAAGGAATGTAAGAGAGTCTGGAAAAATTTAGTTGGATGGAACTCCACGTCCAGAAAGTTCTGTAGATGCAAAGAATGGGATCATTTATACATTAGAGAGGTAGCAGTTAAAGCTTCAGTTTTATCCTTTTTGCCCATTTCCTGACAAACTAAACAAAGCAAACCACCTAATTTCGAAGCTGCTCTAAAGATTATGTCCCACACCAGTTCCCAGGCTTTGAGTTGCTCTGTTTCTGAGAACTGCCCACCATACTTTGGGCCGCAGCAGCACAGAGGAAGAGGAGGGACACTGCCTTGTCAGCGTACCCTCACCTCTGGGACGTTGCCAGCATTTACACACAGCATTTCTTGGAAGCAGAGAATGCCACAGCACAACTACACGTACCCAAGACTGTCATTAAAGAAACCCACCAGCACCCTGCTGGCAGCTAAGAACACAAACCAAAAATCACAGGCTTTAATTTGATTCAGAATATTTTGATGAAACGTGAAAACCGACCGATTTCTGCAGAGGTGGAAGCTAAAGATAGATCTGACCAAATCAACAAAATCAGCAGCGTGCTGGGTTAGACAGACTGGCAGCGCGGAGAGGGTGTAATTATGGGGAAACCTCCTTCCAAAGAGAGACATCATGGGAAGTGGGACAGGAGAGCGGTTGTGTAGGAGCTCTCAATCTCTTCAGATCTACCTCTCTCAGAAGTCCCATACTCCATGAGCCTCTAAGAAAAACCTTCTGTAAAATGCTTTGCACTTTGATGCTGAAGGATCTCATAACACCACCGGTTCCAGACAAACAGGCTTCAGAGAGCCGCAGTCCTTGTGAAAGGGAGTTTCAGCAGCAGCTCCTTCCCATGGAAGTGGAAGACGGCAGTGGAAAAAGTTGCCTACAGAGGGACTAAAAGAGACTGAAATAGTAACAGTCTTACTGTAAAAGAGAATGGAAAGAAAAATCTGCAAGTCAGTGCGAGAATTCACACATATAAATAGAATAAGGCAGATGTTAATGAGTCATTGCTCGCTCAGAGAAATAGCCATTTGCCTTTTCATGGAGTCACTGGCACATCCTGCAGCAGCAGCAGTGACCTCTAGACATGAACCATTTTAAACTATTCATTACTCATATAGTCTTCCAGTTGTTTAAAAGCTCCATGAACGATTGAAAAACATGACATCATCTCTTGTCCATGCTATTCTCTACCTGGAACGCACATTGGTTGCTGGGGGAATTAGCCCTTGTGTATGAGCAGGAAGAGACAGAGCCTATAGGAGGGCTCACGAGCACACAAAGGTTCCCCTGCTTGCAGTCCCTGGTGGGTGCTCTAGGTCTGTAGTTCTTTATGCTCATTACAGGCTCTAAAATATTCATCAGTCATTAGCAAAAAAATTGCCAAGGCTAGAAAAACCTCAAAACAAAGTGTGAAGTTACTGCGAGCTCCATCATAAAATACCAGCTCCTCACTTTAAGTCTACTGCAGTAGTTCATGATAAAGCTGTGAAAAATGTGTTTTTCAATGGTATGCAAATAGACATCCAGAGGTGCTCTGGGGTCCAGATGCGAAGCTAAAGGGATGACATAGCAGAGGAGGAGAGAAGCACTAGGAGATAACATGAAACTTCACAAAGTGCTTACCAACTTGCAGGCATGGTGGTCTGGCCTCGCAGTTGAGTGCTAAGCTCTTAATCTATAGACTGAAGTTTTGCAGCAGCAGAGTGTTTTTTGGGCCTTCCTTTTTTTTTTTTTTTTTTTAGGATTATTTCAGGCTGCAGGATAAGTTATGTATAGCACGTGGGGCACAGAACACACTGTATATAGTGCTGAACAAACAGGCATTTAAAGAATGCAGCTAGGAGAAGTAACTTATTGAAATCATATGTTATTTTTAGATTGCAAATTTCCAGGCCAGCTTCCATCGGCTCTGCTCCCTTATTTTCTGGTCTGATTATCACAGGCTATCTCAAGGTTCCTCTGTCTGCCAGATTTCTGCGTGAGCACTCCCCTCAATGGCTTGCTATAGAGGACAGTCAGTCCTAGGCCATCTTTGGCCTACAACCATGGGTTTAACCTCAAACCAATGTAATTTTTCTTTCAGTGCTTTTATCCTACCCTGCAATCATGCTTATCTTATTTCCCAGGACCATGATGTAGTGATGTCAGAGAGAGGAGCAATTTGTGATTCCCAAGGGCAGGCGGCGGCAGTGGTACCTACTAGCTCTCACACTGCCATCATCCCAGACTGTAGGAAAGAGGCACTGAAAATTAAGTCAGAATCTGGATTGAAATCTGAATCCAGATCTCCAGTTTAGGACTGTTTAGGAAACTGAAATGGGAAAGTCAGTAGAATAAAAGTTATGAATTGTTTCTTACACACTTTCAATCTATCTAGCCATCCAAACCCAGATGTGGCTGTCAAACACATTACCTAAATGACTGCTACAATGAAGAGGTGATAATGTAGTTATTCCCCCCCCCCCCGCAACTTGAAACCCACTTATAAATTTAGGAACACTGCTGTCTGCCTATCAAGGAGGATGAAGGTTGCTTGTGGGACATCCTGGGCAAAAATGTTATTTGGACACTTATCACGGAATGCAAAGTTATGATTGCTATTTCAGACAAGGGAGTATCTAAGGTTAGGTGTAAATTTATGGGGAAGATCTGGAGCCTCCGTGAAAGACTCTAGAAGAAGAAAACATGAGACAGAAGCTGGGCAAATTAGGTTCTTTCCATCTCAGAACTGCACCCAAACTAGTCTGGCACTTACACTACATGAACAATTTAACACAGAGAAAAGGGTCTTCTCCCAACAGACTCTTTCAGGCAGAGAAAGTGAATTGTTTTTGAATGTTAGCACTTAGTTACTCCCTCCTACAAACTGACAAACATCAGCCCAGGCTTGTAACTGCTTTCAAACTTTAGCCAGCTGCCATGGGGAAGAGGTTGGAAGACCATAAATATTGGCTGACAAAATAATGGAATNCACACTGTATATAGTGCTGAACAAACAGGCATTTAAAGAATGCAGCTAGGAGAAGTAACTTATTGAAATCATATGTTATTTTTAGATTGCAAATTTCCAGGCCAGCTTCCATCGGCTCTGCTCCCTTATTTTCTGGTCTGATTATCACAGGCTATCTCAAGGTTCCTCTGTCTGCCAGATTTCTGCGTGAGCACTCCCCTCAATGGCTTGCTATAGAGGACAGTCAGTCCTAGGCCATCTTTGGCCTACAACCATGGGTTTAACCTCAAACCAATGTAATTTTTCTTTCAGTGCTTTTATCCTACCCTGCAATCATGCTTATCTTATTTCCCAGGACCATGATGTAGTGATGTCAGAGAGAGGAGCAATTTGTGATTCCCAAGGGCAGGCGGCGGCAGTGGTACCTACTAGCTCTCACACTGCCATCATCCCAGACTGTAGGAAAGAGGCACTGAAAATTAAGTCAGAATCTGGATTGAAATCTGAATCCAGATCTCCAGTTTAGGACTGTCTCCATCCCAGAAATCACTCCAATGTTTTTGAGAAATGAGCAGCGGATGTCATAAGGAATTAGGATAGGAGAGAGAATTGTTAAGTTATTGATTTCAAGAATAAAGAGCTATGAGAGAGAGACAAAAGATGTTTTGGTGCTAGTAGTGAGTTGGACATATGCTTTGGAAAGGAGAGGGCTTCAGTCTCAAGGCTTGCTGAAATGAGGCATTTCTGTCAAGAATTGATCAATGTTGCTTTGCACAGTGAAGCAGTAATGGTTTCTTGTCATACAGCAGGGTCTGCTCACTGAGAAGGAATACTGGGAGAGAGAAAAGGTGCCTTTAGGAAACTGAAATGGGAAAGTCAGTAGAATAAAAGTTATGAATTGTTTCTTACACACTTTCAATCTATCTAGCCATCCAAACCCAGATGTGGCTGTCAAACACATTACCTAAATGACTGCTACAATGAAGAGGTGATAATGTAGTTATTCCCCCCCCCCCCGCAACTTGAAACCCACTTATAAATTTAGGAACACTGCTGTCTGCCTATCAAGGAGGATGAAGGTTGCTTGTGGGACATCCTGGGCAAAAATGTTATTTGGACACTTATCACGGAATGCAAAGTTATGATTGCTATTTCAGACAAGGGAGTATCTAAGGTTAGGTGTAAATTTATGGGGAAGATCTGGAGCCTCCGTGAAAGACTCTAGAAGAAGAAAACATGAGACAGAAGCTGGGCAAATTAGGTTCTTTCCATCTCAGAACTGCACCCAAACTAGTCTGGCACTTACACTACATGAACAATTTAACACAGAGAAAAGGGTCTTCTCCCAACAGACTCTTTCAGGCAGAGAAAGTGAATTGTTTTTGAATGTTAGCACTTAGTTACTCCCTCCTACAAACTGACAAACATCAGCCCAGGCTTGTAACTGCTTTCAAACTTTAGCCAGCTGCCATGGGGAAGAGGTTGGAAGACCATAAATATTGGCTGACAAAATAATGGAATGGATTCAAGCTCCTACGCAAAGGAACATGTTGGGTAAGATCTCCCTGTGACTTGGTTCTGACTAGAAATGAGTTTTATTCAGATTATTCAAGCTATTCACATCCTTGAGTACTGAAGAAAATAGAATAGGTTAGAAATCTTGCAACATCTCCCAAGGTCTCAGGGCAATCAGACACATTTCCCCAGTCGGCTTGCTCAGAATTTATAGACTCAGCCTTCGCAGACTCTACAGATGAGTGAACATGGGCATTAACTGTATTCATCAGGAGCCAGAAATTCAGTTAAGACCAAGTGTCCCTGTAGTAGATAACATATAACAGATGTGACAGTCAAATACCGACATTTAAACACCTAATAATCTAAATGTGAAACAAAAAAACAAGACAAAAAAGATTAGTCAAAGGAAGGAATGAAAGACAAATGAATCATAGAATGGTTCAGGTTAGAAGGGACCTTAAAGCCCAACTAGTTCCACCCCCCTGCCCTGGGCAGGGACACCTCCCACCAGCCCAGGTTGCTCCAAGCCCCGTCCAACCTGGCCTTGAACCCCTCCAGGGATGGGGCAGCCACAGCTTCTCTGGGCAACCTGGGCCAGGGGCTCACCGCCCTCACAGGAAAGAATTTCTGCCCGATATCTCATCTAAATCTCCCTTCTTTCAGTTTAAAGCCATTACCCATTGTCCTAACACTCCAGTCTCCCATCCAGAGTCCCTCCCCAGCTTTCCTGGAGCCCCTTTAGGGACTAGAAGGGGGTATAAGGTCTCCCCAGAGCCTTCTCTTCTCCAGGCTGAACAAGCTGAGATAAAAACAAGATCCCCAAAGGTACAAAGGACAGGAGCTTTAGTTAGATCTTCACCCTAAGTCTAAACCTATCTCCCTGCTCATAAAGCACAATTTTGCATGGAAAGATGGAAACGAAGCTGTGTGAGCCATACAACCAAGCCTTGTATAAGTCGTTGGTATTATCAGCCTTACTAAGCTGAAGCCAGAAAGTATTCTACCAGACCACATCATCTTCTAAATTGAATCAGCATCTAGGAGTTACAGGTTTCACCACAGGTCAAACCACTTGTAAAGTTGGATATTTTGGACATCAAAATGTAAGCATAAGCAAACTAGAAAGGTTTTGCATGTAAATGTGGTTGGAATATCTGGTTATAGAAGCAGCTGTGCAAACATCACGGTTATGATTTGGAAATCAGTATGTGCTTGTTAAAGTACTCTCTGGAGACAAAATTCTCCATGACAGTTTTATCTCCAACAAATACATTTTGTTTGTGGAAGGAATAGGTTGCAGGAGGGACAAGTTGTAAGACAATTTTCACTTCTAGGTAACTTTACAGACTATGTATTAGAAAGCAGTTTATTTGCTAAACAGGAATAAGACAAAAGTCTATGTTGTGCTGTTTGTGGGAAAACCTCCAAGTCTGCTCAAGCATCCTAGGAACAGTCTCAGAAAAGAGTACTATTTTTTATTAATTGCTGCAGAAGAGGTTACCTCTAGACCAGCATGGAACTGAGCTTCTTGGGCTGGGTAATCTTTTATTAACACCTAGTGATCTACCCCTTCTGCAAACAGACAGAGCTTTTGGTCTCCAGGACTAGTGCGGCACCTTTGAGCTTACCCGAATGCAAAGCCAACAAGACACTTCCCTGGATTTGCCGCTGTTGCCTTATCTTTGAACAAAGGAGCATCTGAGGCAACTAAATGGTGAGCCACAGACGTTGCTGAAGGCAAGGATTGTCATCTCTAGTCTGCCCACAATTTAATTGCGACTTTAGTTAAAGCAGATCAGTTGTAGACAGGAGTTTGATTTAAGGTTATCAGTCAGACAATCAACCACAATAACTGGTAAGTTATTAAACAGATTAATTGCTTCACTGTTGGAACAACACACAATATGTTTAGTCTGGTCTTGCCTAATTGCGACTCCTATTGACTGGCAGTTATAAACCCAACAAAAAGCAGGTTCCCTGAAGAGCTCTTCAGGCTCTGCTCTCCCATCCTCCAAGTGTTTTCCTTTCGATCAGTTTCCATGGCCACCACTATCTCTTAAAATAATTGTGACTTTGTCTCTCTGGGAAGATGACTAAAGGTCTAGTAAATATCTCCAGAGCCCTGCATCTCTAAGCATTGCTGCACCCTGCCCCCAAAAAGGAAGCTTTGTCATTGCTCCTAGTGAGGAAAGACTGCAAATGGGGGTCCTCTTGAAGCTTTTTCAAGGAGCATGGGGGGAAAAGCATACAGTCTGCAAAACAGTAGCCACAGGACAAAGCTGCCAGGGATGTATCTGGAGCCCAGGGCAAACACAGAGCAGGACAGTAGGAGCCATAACAGGCTTCCTTGTGTATCAATACCAGAGATGACCAGTCCATATCCCTTTTCAGTTTCCACCCCTCAGGAAGCAGACAGATTAGGAAGGATTAATATATTCTAACAAAGACATGCTAGAAGAAAACCAACATTAAGGAGGCAGATACAAGTTTAAGACATCTTTCCTCCCTTCCTCTCAACAACTCCCACCAAAAAGACGCATCTATCCAATTCCTATGCTTAACCAGCTTACCTCCTCCAAAGCTGCTGACTTTCTTCTAGCTCTGTCATGACCACATACTATCCCTCCCTACTCTAAGCTGCTTCATTTGGGTAACAAAAAAAAAACAAAAAAACCAAAAAAAACCAGACACATCCCGCGCTGAATTAGTCTTGTATAACAATAGAAACTTTGAGACTCCTGCTTCATTTCTAGGAAGACTCACATGCTACACGAGGAGGGATTTGCTGGAAAAGAAAAGATGATCTCATAGCTCTGGCAATTGAATACAGACTTAGGCTGGATATCAGCTTCTACCACCGAGTACCCCACCATGCGAAGTCCTTCCAGCCAGGTGGCCACTTGTTGTGTGTTCCCTGTTTGACCTGGGCCCCAGGAGCCTGATGTGCCGAAGCGCTAAGTACTCACAGCTGCAGCTGAACTCAGTGGGAGCTGGGAACAACTAAAGTGCTCTATACTGCTAAGCCCTCTGGAAAAAACCAGCCATTGGGGATCTCTCAATAAGCACCCAAAAGTTAGAGGTTACTTACATCCCGTGTCCTTGTTCCCCCAGCAGTCCCATCGTATCCAAGCATAATGGAAATGAATATAAGAGGGTTTTGTAAATGCTGAAATGAGGTAGTAACGGGCATAATAGGAAAAAAAAAAAAACACAGAAAAACTCAGAATGGACTTGAATATTATCCAGTAAATAAAGCATGAGACTGATCTAAACAATAAGAAAAGCAGTTGCTCATCCTCATCGTGAGAAGTACTGAGTCACATGGGGAAAAAAGTAATCTTATTCTTTTAAACTGTACCATAATGTACATATATAAAGAGACCAAATTCAGGTTACTTAGGAACTATGATTCCAACCTTTTGCAACTTCAGAAAGTTTGGCCTTGCAACTTTAAATACACTTACATAAAAATAACTCAAAAAATACAGATGGTGGCAGAGGACTTTGCCATTGAAGTTAATGGTTGTAGTAGCTATAGTGTAGCTAAGTCCCTTAGACAACTCTTAAAGGTTCTAGCTTTAACATTTCACAAAAACAAGGAAATACATCTCAACTGTCCTTGTGAGCTTTTAAAAGATAAAAAAAAAAAATTTCTTCAGGCACAGTGGGAAGAAAAGAAAGATGCCAGTCAGTGGAGTGAGGATAGCTAAGTGGATTTTAAGCCAACAGGCTGTGGTTTGATTCACTTCTCTGTCACAGTTTTCACGTGTGGCCTTCTGAAAGCCAGAATATCAAATGTACAAAAGGGATTCAAATGGCAGAGCTGGAGGTGCACTCAGTCTCTGCAGCAGAGCTCGGTAACCCCCCACAACCTGCCTCCTCTCCTTCTCATTGCTCAGTATTTCCACAGGACAGTATTGCTCCCTCAGGTTTCGGAGTGGTTTCCATCTTCAGAAAGCCTCTCCACCCAGGACAAATGAAGGCAATGACTTTATCATGGATGTTTTTGAAGCACAGAACATGTGATTGTTTCTAGGCAACGGTCAGAGAACTCCAAGAGGTAAAACAGCTCAGTGCCGCGCCTGGAGAGTGTCAAGCCCACATTTCCCATCACTCTGCAGAGACTATAACCTCAGTGGGTAAGACACATACCAGCTTGATATAAAGTCAACGTTTGGAAAGGATATGTTTCTCCCCTCCATTTCTGGTGAATCTGGAACATAGACTGACACCTTGTCACACAGACTATAAAGAGGTGAATCAAGTTTGAGGACCCTTAAGCTTTTCAATGTCTGAAATATGGATCTGTAGCAAAACTGAGAGACAATACAGTCCACGTATCCATACAACACGCTTTCTCCTGGAATGCCTTCATAATACATTTATATACAATTTTCTGTTCAGTAAACTTTGACTAATCCACTTGACTTGAATTCTAGCCTGTCACAGATTCATGCACATCATCTGAAATAGCCATCAGTAAGAGACAAAGTAATAGCATGAAGACAAGCATATTAATTCTAATTATTTCTGATAACACTCATTTAAAGTAAATCTTAATACTTGGCCAAGTCTAGTTGCTTTCCAAAAGCAGAATTCCAAAACATTTCCTTACCAGAATCAGCCCCTCTGACCTCAGATCACTTCATCCCCAGACAACCTCCATGATGTCAGTGCAAGAAAGTCGTCTTAAGTGAACTCCAGGGAACAATTCCTAGATTGGTACTTTCCATTGGAATTACTCTCTGCTTTCTGTAAAGATCTAGGGAAAACGCATCTTTGCTTTTCTCTTACTCAGAGTTCAGAAAGCTCATTACAATATTAAATAAAGCTCAAGAATTTTGTTGGTCACATTACTTGCCTATTTTTTTTTTAATTTGTTGCTTTGTATGCAAAAATAAAATAAAGTATAAAACCCAAATGCAAACATACTAATTTTCTATGCTGGCAAAGTTATTTTGTCATGCTTGTGACAGCCAAGCGACCTACTATTATTTGCTCATGTCTGTGGTAGGAGGCACCACTGGGATGTTGGCACTGTTTAGAAAGGGGTGAGTGTCTGAATGATAAATTAACCTGGGTTATCTGTGAAGAGCTACAGTTCAGAAGCCAACAAATATTTTAATTAAAGACAACTGATAGATGACAGTGCAAAGCCTTTGTTCAGAAGATGGATCTGAGAAGGTAAGTAAAGGTGCCGCTTTAACCAGGGTCTGCATCATCATCTTGATTATCTATTACTGGCAATTTAAAAAACTGACCTTCAGTGAGAACTGCAGCGTCTCTACAGTAGGAATCGGATCTTCACAGTGGTTGCCAATGTGAAGTCTTCTACTCACTGGTTCCAGAGGCTACCCATTTTGAGTTTGAAAGAGCTAAGAATACAGCATTTCAGACATATCCATTACTGGTTTGCAAGTACTTTAAGACAGGCCAGCCAGCTTAGCTGACATATTTCTCCACTCACACATTAGCAGAATCCCTGCAAGCTTTCTACATGTCTTAAATTACTCCAAATCCTGAACTTTGAGTAGAACAATCATAAGGATAGCCACATGTATGAAAACCCCATCTTTCCACCCTTCAGGGAGATATAGAACAAGGCAAATATTAACTAATAAGGAGGAAATGGAGATGTAGAAAGATAATGTGATTAATGATACGGTAGATGGTGATAATAAAGAAACTTAGGAAGTAAAAAAAAAAAAAGGGGCAAATCTGTTAAGTGGACTCTATCTTTAGTGGTCACATCCTGATCTCTCTTGTACACTCTCCTGCTAATAGGCAATTTTCTCTCAGCCTTATGAAGAACAAAGAGACCATTTTCTTTGTTGGCAACATAAAATCACTGACTTCTGTGGATTTATGCAGGCAGTGAATTTGGATCACTCTGTGGAAAATACACTGCTTCTCCTAAGTAGATATTACAAAAAAGGTTGGCAGGAAGGAATCCCCCCGAAAGACACTGGAGACATGGTGCATCTAGGAAGAGGATTTTAAACTTGGCAAAATAACCTACAGTAAACGCTTACTTGTGCCAGACTTTATGCAATCAATTCAGTAAGACAAACAAAAGTTAGTTGGATTTTTTTTCCTCATATCTTTAGTTTCATCTTGAGAAGACCAGTATGACTAACAAGAAAATGCAACAAGCTTCATCCCATTCCCCTTGTTTCAAGAAAAACTCTAGGGCTAGTGAAATTTTCACTGACTGCAGCCAAAGGTTTCTGGAGAAAGACTGTACCTACTGCAGTATGCACTTACCATTAATGTCACTGGGAGTGCTACTGCAGACAAAAATTAGTATTTAGCTCTTGGTGATTGCCTGTCCCTTAGCCTTTACTGCAGGCTGGGCTATTCCTGGTTTACACAAATTATCCAGACCAGAAAAAGTCACCTTTGCCAGAGTGATATCAAGGGGTGTGTTGATCAGGACAGTGAAATATTTCCGAATGCAACCTTAATCCTATTTCAGGTTTTCCTTCAAAGATGTCTTTCATATGTCTATACGTCCTCAAAACAGAGATGAATTTGTAATGAAGTCTTCTTGCATACTGGCTTTGTGCACTGGCATACAGCTCAGGCACAGCTGTGCATTAAGCAATTGGTGTGGACTATGGATGTTATCAAAGCCTTTCCTTATATCAGCCATTTTGTACAGAATCTGCAAAATGCCAAAAGATGCAAGGTCTCTTTAGTCCTCTTGAAATGAATAATCAAACCATTAGACTTTGGTAGTAATTCATCACTGCCTGTTAACAATTAGGCTGCCAAATTAACGGCTCTCAGGTTAGGAACCAGTCGGAGTTTACGGCTTTCTTGGATCACAGGTTTTTCAAAGTTTTAAATATAACAAAGAACCTTAAAGAATGTATGACAGCTTGTGGTAGCTAAACCTCCATATAGATGAACGCCAGAAGAATGCGGTACAGCACAAAGGTAACCCTAAAATGCTGTCAATTTTAAGGCATCTGCAAGCCCCCCCTGTAATATTCTGGGTGGGGTAAACACTTGATTTGCTGAGCTGCTGCATGACAAGACACTGCTACAAGCACCTAGGAAATTTGACATGCTTAGATTTCCAGATGACTGCAAAATTGCAATGGATATCTTTCAGTGACCTTCATAACCACAAAAGTCAGAAAGACAGAAGCTTACTGGGTAGTTTTTTATTTTATGATAAAAAGAAAAAAAGAGTAGGCACAGCTCAGAAGTCCTGAAGCTTTGAAACCCTTTTACATTTATTTTGGGATAAGAGTGAAAACTTTAGCCATTCAGGTGAAATATGAATAGGCTGCCAAAATTTGTCTTGTAACATAATCCACTGCTAAAGAAAGAGGAGATTTTTTTTCTTTTTATCTCTATTTCCTTTCTCCATTTTTCTTGAGACCAGGGAATCCTGCAGTAACAAGATTTCAGAGAGACTTCCATCTCTTTCAGAAAGTTTCAATTGTCATTTTTAAATACCTGACTGAAAAGACTTTTTACTAAGCTTTTATAATTTGTCCTACCTAATTCTCTGTTTAAGGATTTTTAAGATGCTTCCCACATGCAAGCAATCTGTGCAGCATTAGAGAGCTCTAGCAAATTAGATAGGGCCACATCCATTTGCACTGGGTAGCTAATGGTTAACTTTGGTATTTCTCTGCTTGTGTTGATCACTTATTAAGTTTTAATGTCTGATTGATGAGCTTCAATTCTTGGTGCAGTGGACAAGCATAAACGCCATTTTTGTATGCAGGGTTGCTTACAATTTTTGAATGGAGAAATAAGATACTTTTTTAAAGAATTGCAGCTGCTTTCATCTTGAGACGTATTCAGTTTTAAATGAGAAATATTAAGAACTGGCTAAATATTTACTGACTATTTTGGCAGGTTACGGCTGAAAAAAACCCTCTTTAGATATTTACATGCCTCACTGATATTTCTTCCTCAAAGGAAGACTTTTCTTCTAGAACTTTCAGTTTTACATGAAAACATATCCCCTTCTTCGTGCTCATTGATTTGGCCTCATCACTAATGTCATCTTGTTATAGAGGAAGAGTTTTGTAAAACTAACAGTTTTGTCACGTTGCTTAAAGACACTGGATGCACTTCATCTCCCATGGAAGTCTGTTTCCAGACTGGCTCTTAACAGCCAAGGACATGTTTTCCTCAACTGTCACATACATCTTCCCAGACTTCATGAAATTTTCTATTGTATGCTAGCCCTCCCACACATTTTCCCCTTTTCCATTTTTTTTCCGTTTCGTAACCCAGCTCTGACAAGGACATACTTGTTTGCAGGAAAACAACTGGCCAGTGAACTGCCTCCCTTTAGGCGAAAAATTCTTTGCTCTTTAAACTTGTTTCCTTGTGCTTTATTAATTTTCCCATATCATGATAATGATCTGCTAACCCGAGTGCCAAGGGGGCCTCTTGTGCACAAACACGTGCTTACAGTCTTCTACAACAAAGAGTTACCAGTGGAAGTGCCGTGTTTACATACACAGGCTCAGCTTCCGCAGAAACACACTGATTTTATTTCTCTTCTGTCTGGAGTAGAGTGGGGCACGCTCCAGTTGAAGTCAAATAATCCCAGAAAATCCCTGAAACTTTAGACTTTCTGGAAGAGTTTTGGAACATCCCCAAAGGCAAATAGAAGGATTTTACGAAGCATTCCAGTACTCATATGAAAATGATTTTGGACAAATACGCACAATGCAAATCACTCTAGAGATTATGAGTCTTCCAGCAAAGAATTCCTTCAGCTTTGCATTTCTTGAATAAAAGATTTAAAAAAATAGGAAAGTATTATAACCTCATTTTAGGGTTATTTGTTCTGACTGATAGAAGTTTTGCTGCACTGACAGGTGAGGTAAGTGCTATGTGGTCTGTTCACAAGTATATAATAGAGTATTGGTTTCCACATTTCACAAAGCATATATTCAAGCCTCTTTCTTCTCCCTCCATGTGTCTTTATTTAGCTAGCTAAATATCAACCATCTTGATTCTCCCCTCAAAAAGAGCAGGATAAATCAGGAATAATCCTAGTGAAATCTCTAACTTAAGCCAGTTTAAGCAGAGAATCAGGCCTCAAAAAACAGTAGTGAGTTTTGAATTTGTTTTTCCCGTCACAAGGCAAATACAAAGAGCATGCGATACTCTACTGGATCACAGGGGCCTGAAGGTCTCTTCACTGCAAGCAATTAATACACAGAAAAATCAGACCACCACTTTTTCCACAAAAAAAAGAGGAATATCTTAATTTGGCCTCATAAGAATCTTCCTGGTCAACTAGAGAGCTCTGTACACACGTTAAACAGAAGTATTAACAAAATGAGGCGGGTTCTCAGTAAATTTGCTACAGGCAAACAACATAGGAAGGTTGAAGCGAGCCAACAATTCTTTGGTGGCCTATTTGAAACAAGCTGTTGATTTCTCTCCATTTTCTAAGTGGATACGTGTCCACATTAAGTATGAGCAAAACATTCATACAGACATGGGTGAAGGCCTATAACTCCAGGATTATTTTTTTTTACTTTGTATTTTTAAAACCAACCCAGTTTGGCAAAAACAATCCATTCTGTATAAAAATCTGTTTAGCAGAAATGGATTTCTTTCACAGAAAATCCTGTGACTCTCACACAGGCCAACTGCGTATCACAAAGTGACCTTCAGCACTGGGCTAACTTGTCTTTGTTCCTAATTTACTAGGAGGCTAGAATTTTTCAACAGTATCTGGGAGATGACTGAGGCTAAATAATGACATGCTTCCTAGATTAGACCATGCGTGGCCTTTCTGCCAAGTACCTTATCTAAAATCGTTATTCTTTTGGGGGGAAAGACAACACATCATGTTTTTTAGCTTCTAATCCATTGTTTGTCTCATCCCTTCCTGCATGCTAAAGAATGAAGACTTGATCTATGCCATACTGAAAAGAGAAAACTTGGTGACTTTAATCTCACTTCTGTTCCCAAATTTCATTTCTCCACTTTAGCTGTCTAAACATGAGAGCTCTCGCTCCTTAGGGCAGTGCCTGAAACAGGAAGCGACTCCACAGGGGAGGGACGAGGAATTTTTACTTTCCTTTGGCTTGAGGGTTTCCCCTTTGCAGACAACATTTACAGTTCTTCGATTACACAAATGAGGGGGGTGAGGATGAGCTGTTGCCTTGTGGCTAGAGAAGGAAAGCAGATCTTGACTGCATTGTCTAACCTGAGGACAATTTCATTTAAGAGGAGAACAAGACAAAAAAGAGTAACAGCTCCCTTTCAAGGGAAAAGACCTTCTTTCAAGATAGTCAATGGAATGAGATGTAAAACAGCCTGTCGTTGGTATTTCCTGACTTACTGAAGGCCATAGCTCCCTGCTCAGAGCTTTTTTCCCTCCTTCTCAATTCTGAAGCATCGAAGCCTTTCCTGCAGTGTATATACAGAATAGCAGCATTTAATTCTGCATTTCCCAGCCCCTGCTGGAACTCGGGTCATGGTACCTACCAACAGAAATGACTTCAGAGGACACAGCTGGCAGAAACAACGAGCAAGAGGCAGAGGTGAGCTGCCTTCAAAGCGTAACTGGAATGCTTACGATGTAACTAGAAGTCTGCTCTGGCTCCTGAAACTCATGAAACACTTCATCCTCACAGCGTTGAGACATGACACACATTATCCAAAGCCTCATTTAATCAGCTTAGGAACCTGAATAAGGCTAACAGTAAAAACAGCTCCCACCAATCCGCTCTCCAGAGTTTTTGCTTTCTAAGCAAACCGGAAGAGTTATTCACAAATATCCCATAATCTCACAAGAAGAATTTATCAAACGCACACTTTTAAAGGTGTACTTCTCAGTGGTAAGTGCAATATATAGTTAGTCCTCTCATTTCTCTGAGCATTTCCTTAGGATATTCTAGGTAATTCAGAATTTACCTTCAATACATCTGCATCCTGTTCATATGCATTTTAGCAGCTGCAACTGAGAAAAATCACTTCAATCATCAAGGCTGGTTCCCTGCTACTGCAGGCAAACTTGTAATGAAGTTCTTAATAAGTTCTTGTCCAACAAGCTCATGGACATGCTGGTATAGGTATCCAAATGCTTTCATAGTCCCTTCTGTCAGGGCAGTAGCATAAGATGCTTCCAAGGGGATGGGGAGCCAGGAGTGATCCTGGGGCCAGCAGAACAGGAGCCTCACCAGTCCCTGTGCAAGGTGAGCAGGACAAGCCGGGGGTGATGGCCAGGTTCAACCAAGAGTCCCAATCACCAGACATTCATGGTGATGAATCAGGCTCAAGGCCAAGCCAGCAGCAAGTACAAGTCAGGCTCAGGTTCAGTGACAGCGAACAGTCAGACACAGCTCTGTGGTCGCAGACAGGTCCATAATGACAGCACAGATTTGATGCCAAGCCAAGAAGACGATTCATGAGTCAGGGTCCAGATCCATGAGGTCCATAACACAGCACGGCTGAACTAGAGACCAGCGATCCTGCAGCATAGCCTGAACTAGGAGCAAAACCTCAGGACTGATCTTAAATCATCTCCTGAGCTCAAGGGCAGGGTGGTGGCCTCAGATGAGGCTGCTCAGGGCCTTAAGGCTATTGGTGCCCTCAGGTTTCTCACACCCTCACAATTTACATGGATATTTCTTCCTCTTTATTTTCCTGCCTTTTTTGTCTTTGCTATGGTAGTCCACAGTGCTTGTGGAGGGGACATTGCTCTGGTGAGATGTTCTCAAACCGGTGGGTGGCTCTTGCACTGAGACCTGAAAGGGGCCAAAAGTAGATAACCCAGCCTTTTAGATATCTTAGTTCAAGAATCGACAGGTGATGGAGTGTGGTATCAGCTGTAGCATTGCTGGGTTACTCTGCTCAGTACACAGGCTGCCGTCTGCCTCATAAGCAACACTTTCCCACAGTCAGTGGCTCACAGGCAGCCTGTCTGCATTTGCTTCAGCATCGCTGTTGTGCAGGGCGGTGGAAGAGAGTGAGGTTCAGTAAAGTGAAAGGAGCACCACAGTGAAGCTTTTCTCAGCTTGCATGAGAAATAACTTAAAATTCTTGTGGGGTTCATATACTGATAACACGTTACTATGCAATTCATATACTAAATGCAACACAACAAGCTTTGATGCTACGCCAGAGCAGAAGTATCCACATCTGTACAAGATCATGTCTCCTCAGCAGTGACAAGAGAAGGTCCTGCGTATGTGCTGAAGAGCAAAGGTGACTGTAACCAGTTTTGTTTACAAAACAGCCCATGGAAGTAGCGTAACCAAGTCCTAGTGAATCCTCATGGAATTCAGGGGCTTAATTCCCTTATGCTTTTTTGAGGACACCCAACATTAACAAATTATGAGAGCTGACAGCAGCAGCATTCTTAACCAGTGAGTATTCCCACTATGTTTTTCTGTTCTCCCAAATAACTCTTGTCTAGGATGTTACCCGTGCGTGCAGTAATTCACTCATGGATTTCCCTCTGGAGCAAAATACTTCATTAACCTTTTGTATTCTTAAATACTCCAAAATGAACTTTTTGATATTTTAAACCTGATTCCTAAAACAAAACAGAAAGACCGTAAAGGCAGGACATTTGTTACCAGGGCTCACAAAGCAGATTATCTGAGGATGCTGGCTCAGACTGTTCCAGGTGATCATCCACCCTCTGGGACAAACTGATGCTTTTACTTAATGCTGTAGCACTCCACTAATATATTTCTTCTTTTCAAGGGGATGGTTAAATGGTTAATCAAGTACTATTGAACATGGATAAGGAAATCGTAATCCCATCCCTTGTTTTTGCAAGGAGATCTAGCTGAACATACCCCTCCAACCTATGTCACTATTAAAGGTACAACCTTCCAGGATAAGGAAAATGAAGATGTCACCATTGCAAACACAAAATGTAGTCCACTGCGTCACGACAAGCTTCTGAGAAATCACTTGCTCAGAGCTGTCTAAGAATTCTAAGGTTACGGTGTTGTCTGATGATGTGGTTTTTCTGGACAGTTGAGGAAGGTCTCGTGTAGACCCGGCCTGCTCACTGCTGCCGCCCCGGTCCATTCCCTTTGTGTCTGTACAACGCCTTCCAGAGCCACACACCGACCTGGCTAAAAAACTCCTTAACCAAAAATAATTTATTTTTAGGCAAGCTCACTTCAGCAATCTTGCTCAGAACTGTGTGTGGACAGTTGCCTCAGCATTACTGAAGGCAAGTAAACTGCAGTAGGCAATTTGAAATTTCTGCAATGAGCTTTGTTGTCGGAGAAGACGTGTCTGAATATTTCCATTTTCCAGAAATGAACGGGAAATGGTGCCTTGTCTTTCTGCTCTGATCTCTCCTTACTCTTTGTTCAAAACATTGAGTATGTTACATGCTCTTCCTATTGAAAATCAGAATGAAAAGTACAAATGCTAATGAATTTTTTGAACTTGCAGTCTGAAAAAGCACCAATGTGTTACGTCAATCAGCTTTTTAAAATGTCAAGTGCTGTTCTGGATTCATTTAATATGTTTGGTTTATATTTGAAAGCCTAGAAAACAGGATTAAAAAAAGCCATAGTGAAGTACTATAATTAAACTTTAAAAATTTGGAAGGGCAGAGTGGTTTTCTGCTCTTTTAAAGCTGACTTTTGTCCACAAACTCCACAAAAATTTATTCCGCAGTACCTGATAATACGTGATGGTTTATATGCACTTCTACCACAGGCCAGCTCTTTCGTTACGACTCAAGTTCCAGTCAGATTTTTACGTGCCTTGTAAAGAACACTTAGTTAACCCAGAGACCGTTTTTTTAGGGGCACATTCAGAACTTTTAGAATTTAATCTTGTCTGCATGTTAACCTGACCCTGTGCACATCACGACTCTACATATCAGATGATGGACAGACACAGGCCTTGTCAAACCTTATGCGTCATTCACAACCCATTATTTCGGGAGTGCTGTTAACAAGCAAACTCAAGCAATCTTTTTCCCAAGCTGCCCTTTCACCCATGACCTTGGCAAGCTCTAAGTGCAGAGCAATCCAAAAGTCTCTTCAGTTAAATGACATACTCCAAATGGACATTCAACTATTTATTTTGGTGTGAAGACAGCCTTCTCCCAGATCTTATTTTGGATCTTTTTCTGATAGAATTTGTGGTGCCCAGATGGTTTCTAAATTGAAACAAATTTCCTCCCCCTGCTCTGTCTCCCTTTAATTGTCTCCTCCCTTTGAACATACTGAGAGACTGAGATAGCTGCGAGTGACAGCTCAGACAAGGAGACAGAAGTCTCATAGATGGAAACGAGCATGAGCCAAGGCACCCAGTTAACGTTCTTCTGGGAGACTGACCTCTGCAGTCAAAGACCAGGAGGTTGCCAAATAATGAAGTCAGCAGTTGTACAGATGCCTTGGGTTTGGGACCATGCTCAACACATCAAATTTAACTAGAAGGTTTTCTGCAGGTTCCTCAGAAGCGGACCGAACGGTGCTTACTGTGCTGCCTAGATACAATCATTGTGATGTCTTTCAGCCCAGCTTGGCATACTGCCTGTCACTTAGGAGACTGTCACTACTGTTACAGCAAAATTTTTCCTTTCCACAATGAACTTCACTTTTTATGGCTATTTTGAATAAAGATTAGTTATTTCACCACTGGATTCCAGGAGCAAGAGACAGCCCACCTACTCCTAAACCATCACGTTTCTCTTCCCAAAGCACTTTTGTCAGGGAGAGAAGTATTAACCTACTTGGTCAATAATCACAAAGGATATTCCTGTTCTGCAGCTGCTTAGCCAGGGTCACACAAGAAGTCACTGTCTGAACCAGGAATTTAACACCATTCTTGGGCTGTAGTCTACCATCCATTCCCTTCAGCTGTTTTCCTTGTTCTGGTGAAATGGAATATCTCCTACTCATTTCCAAGTCCAATCTTAGGGATTAAAAGAAATGGAGTTTGACCTTTTTATTATCCACGTTAAAACATCACTACTGACTGCTGGAACTTCTGAGAGTTATGCTGGCAAAGTTGCCTTTTCTAAAGATGTGAAGCAAACTTGGCAGAAGAATGAGGGCTTCTTAGCTGCAGATCAAGGTAAATTTTTAAAGGCAGGCAAATTTGCAGTGCCACCCTGAGGCTAAACAATCAGAGGTAGACATCTTCTGGCTTGGATTTATAGCATCAAGTCACATAGGAAGAAATCTGCATCCTCCAGCATTTTTCTGGAGGGTTAAATCTGTATGGCACTCATGGGGACTACTCTTTCACAAGACGAATTTTAAAGGAAACATTGACACTTCAGATCAGAGTTGCAGTTCAGTTCCCACTATATCAATAGTTCTCAACTTCACATTATGACCATGTGAGAAAGACTCTCTCACAAATACTTATCTTGCACCTCACTATAAGGAAAAGATACCGCCTATTTACAGAGCTGTTACTTTCCCTAATGCTGATCCAAGGAAAAATGCGAGGAGAAATTCACATAATTTTGCTACATGTAGTCCTGATTTGATTTCACGATTTTCATTGAGACAGTGAATTACATCTCATGCTTTTGGGCGGCTGCTTCTTACCCTTAGGAGGGCTGGGAGGGAGCGTGACCTCTGTGTGCTCCTGACATTTAGCAGCTCAGGCAGAGTTTTGTTTCTTTCTGCTAAATCACAGATGCTCTATTTCTAGCTGTTTCCAACTGGTCAGAGTAGAACAGCTGGTATGGTGTCTTTAATATTTGTTTTAAATTCTAGTCTTGATCATATGTCCAGGATTGTCAGGTTTAGGATTAGAAAAAAATTTTCTCTTAAGGTACAAACCTGGCAACATTCCCCTGCCCCAGGAAGCGGAGACTGACCTGGGTTACTACTGTGGAAGCTGGTACTGCTGGTGCCTCTTCTTCTCTGGTTCTATGACACACAGCAGGTTAATCTGGCTTAAAAGTAGCACAAGAAGACAAAGAATCAGAAGCAGTATGAATCTGTGAACCGATGGAATGTCCTATTAGAGGATAATAAGGCACTGAGCACATTCTTCCATTTCTCTGGCCAATTTCAATTTGAAACATTAAACATTATTGGCAGACACAAAGAGACAGTCAAGGTAAATAATGTAGTTTATGCTTTGGTTAATTAACTGCCTGAAGTACCACCCATGAAGCAGATAAATCAGACTATTCTTCTGAGTCCTGACTGAAACTAGGTTAAAGGAATATTTTTAACATTACCATAATCTAATATGTGAACAAATACACAGATACTGCGTTCAAGAGAGCTGTAACAAAATAACTGTACTGCTACAGGGAGGTTGACTGGAGAAATGCCAACATGTTCACTGGTCTGAAAACAGAAGGCTAGAAAATACACATATCAAATTAAACTAATGATTTATGTGTCCCAGAGGCAGGTATCAGTAGAGGGAACCGCTAGAAGGCACACATAATGAATACATTGCCTGTAAGAGAAGTGTTTATTTCTCCTTCTGGTAGGAGGCTATTTCATAACAGAGAGCACGAGAATCTGATATTCCTCCCAACATTTTGAGAGTCTTACCCATGCTCCCCAGAGAACTGCCTGTCTGCAAGGAAGCTACTCAGTGAGGGCGGCAGGTACTCCCAGAGGCAGCTGCATTTGTAAGTGGGTGGGCTGGCTACGAGCAGAGATCAGGGCTGGCAAATTTGAGAAAACGGTGACTGGAAAGTGTGCTGGAAAGCAGAACAGTCTAGAGAAAAACATGGCTGGAGAGAGATGGGAAAAAGGGGACTTGCTAGAGAAAGGTCACGGTGAAGTACATAAAAGAAATTTTCAGAAAGCGCAAAGAGAGAAAGAATTTAGCACAGCGCTAACGAGTGGATTTTTCTATACAATACAATGCATCCTTCCCAAGAAAAACATACTGTCTGTCTGGCTTAGCCCAGCTGTGTCAGGCAGCCCTGGTGAAGGAAAGTAACACAAGTGGAAATATATACTAGCTTGGCAACCTCTTACTAAGCTCAGGCCTACTATCTTTGCACCAAGCCGTTTAGAGAGCCAGCATTAGTCTTTAGCTCACAAACCTAAAGTGTATCCCAAAGCACAATATAACTCCAGCCTCAGGAAATTCCGCTCTTGTCACACAGGTTGTGGCTGTACTGCTAAATGGAACAGGGTAAGTTCAAGGGGCTCAAGCCCTGGTGGTTTCAGTCAACACCATGCAACCCTTAGCTGTCTCCCATGCACAGCCGTGTTCTGGGCAGCTAGCAGTCCTCAGGGCGCAACATCCAGACTCAGTTCTGGGAAAAACAAGCTCCAGGGCTTACTGGGTGACATAGGTGAGAGTGTACCAGGCTGGTTTCTTTACATTATGCTGCTCCAGGAGACTTTGCACCCTCAGGAATTCCCAGTATGCGTTCATGGCACACGTTAAGGCGTGCAGCATCTTTAGGTTCATACTATGAAAACACCATTTTGATGGGCAACACCTCAGTTCTCACAGTAATTCCATCATCTTGAACTGAAAAAGCATGCTGAAACTAACAAGTTTGTTTTAAGAGTCACACACACAACAGAAAACCCAGCTGTACCATGTGAATGTAGCCAGCCTGTGTCCTTTATCATCTGGATGAACAAGCTGCCCATGATTTGTTTGGCAAGGAAGAATAGGCCCTAAATCCAGAAGCTTACACTCATACAGGCTGTATCCTGAATCCACAGCCTGGTAGTACAGCAAGGTTTTGAGGACCCCAAATCAATAGTCAAGATTCTCTCCATGTGTCCAGCCCCTGTGCCACAATCCCATGGAACTTCCTAGAAGGGCTTGTTCAAACAGTATTCTAATCACTGAAAAAAACAGAGCCTCATCTGACTTTCAGCTATGATTGTGTGAGTTTAGGGAGAGCGTGGTCATGGACAATTTTCACTCCATTCCTAGGGTTTTTTTCAATTCTCATCCCATCCATAATTTCTGCCTCCATTTAAACAACTGCCCAGAAGGAAAGACTCTGCCCACCAGCCTGGAGTGCCTGCAAGCAACAGCTTCTAATACCTCCTTTTCACAGCAACTTAGAATCTAAATTTATATTTACATTGGTGGTACGTGTTCATGACTAAAAATACACTCAAAATATCCAACAGCCTATAGCTGTCAACAGAGTTCTTAACATAGACACATGACTAGCATATCCCCAAGAAGATGCATCCCAGACTCACATGACGACCCTGAAATCCCATTAGGAGCAGCTTAACACATTGAGAAGAACCACAGGGAGAGCAAAGTTCTTTACACATGTAAAACAGATACTAGAAAACCAGCACATGTGTGGGATGAAAAAAGGAGAGGGGAATAAAAGAACTCTTTGAATAAATGTAAACCCACTAATAATAGCAGTATTAGTTCACAGGAAAGAATACTTATGATATCAGAAACCACCGAGACATCTGTTTATTTTAATATTAAAGAAGATCTTCCCTAAAGGACGTGAGAATGCGCCTCGAGGACTCCCAGACCGACTTCAGCCAGAAAGGCAGGCGGCAGCAAGATACAGTTACTCAACCACAGATTGCCTGCAGACAGTGACTCAGGCTCTGCAGAGATCCCCACTCCGCAACCCAGGGCACAGGGAGCGTCAGACCCACTAACTACAGTCTGACCGTGCATATGGGAAACATTCGGGGTCTCTGCAGACTGGGTGCATCTGGGCTGTGACCTAGACAAGAGCATGGAGCCATCCACACTAATTCTGATAGCAGAATCTTTGTTGTTCATGCTAAATGAGGACAAACACGTGATAATTGTAGATTATTCTGCTGCAAGCTGGCCTTTGGTGATAGTTGCTACTCATACCCACACAGCTCCATGCTATAGTGTAGCCTGAAGCACTGAGATACATTTAGAGTGATCAGAGGGGATCTGGCAGGGTGCAAAGCCACACTCAAACTTATGTTACATTAACATCCACGTTCCTCTGATCTGTTCATTCATCTAGAAGAAGTTAAAACCAAGACAGCTCATTCCTGCTATGACGTGAATTCAGTCAGGCTATTCCATGAATGAATTTAGCTTCTGACCTACAACAGACACTGGTGCAAACACTTCATTCAGATGCAAAGATATAACTCCTGTTAAAGCCCTTAGATCACTCACTGGTATTTTAACAAAGAGCTGGTAACACACGGATTTTAAATCCTTGTCTTTTAGGCAGAAACTCAGCCCTTAAACATAAGTCTCCCTGTGCTGGCAGTGAATAGTTTTCACGGGCGCGTGGCCAGCAGAAATGAAATCTGTGCAGTTCTGAATGTGCAAAACTTGCATGGTACAAGGACAATGACTGTGCTTCAAGCACACACTGATTGCAAGGTGTAGCCAGAAGGCTGTTTCTCTGTATGGAATATCAGGAAAACAACTTTCTCATGATCCCAAACAAGAAAATATTTTAGAGAGAGAGAGAGAAGCCAGTGCAAATTTCAATTACTCTTCTTTCTTCACCCCCTGGACATTTGAGAATAACTGTGTCCATGCCTGTGCTGCAAGGCAGACTGATTCAATACATTTGGTTGCCTGCTCTGGTTCCCAACACAGCTCCATAGGCAGCTGTGGATGAATAAGGAAGAATGTTTTTAAGTAAGTTTTGCTACTTTGTGAATGAGTCGGAATAGGAATGAAATATTTAATAGGAAAAGATAGAGAAGAGGAGCTGCACTTTGGCCATTGCTGTTCCTTTTTGCTGTTATTGTGCTTTCATTTACAAAACTGGTCGGATGGTCACACTCAGAGCTGCAGGCAATGGCTCAAACTCCAAGAGGAGACTAGTGACAAGTGGCATTCCTCAGAGGTCGGTATTGGCACCAGTGCTATTTAACATCTTTGTTGGTGACGTGGACAGTGGGATTGAGTGCACCCTCTGCAAGTCTGCCAATGACACCAAGCTGCGTGGCACAGTCAACATGCTGGAGGGAAGGGATGGCATCCAGAGGGACCTGGACAGGCTTGAGAGATGGGCCTGCACAAACCTCCTGAAGATCAACAAGGCCAAGTGCAAGGTCCTGCACATGGGTTGGGACAATCCCAAGCAGAAATACAGGCTGGGTGGAGAACGGCTTGGGAGAAGCCCTGAGGAGGAGGACTTGGAGGTGTTGGTGGATAAGAAGTTCAACATGATTCAGCAATGTGTGCTTGCAGCCCAGAAAGCCAACCACATCCTGGGCTGCATCGAAGCTGCGTATCCAGCAGGTCAAGGAAGGTGATTCTCCCCGTCTGCTCCACTCTGGTGATACCCCACCTGGAGTGTCCAGCTCTGGAGTCCCCAGCATAAGAAGGACATGGACCTGCTGGACCAGAGGAAGGCCACGAAGATCATCAGAGGGCTGGAGCACCTTTCCCATGAAGACAAGCTGAGAGAGTTGGGAGTTGTTCAGCCTAGAGAAGAGAAGGCTCCAGGGAGACCTTCGAGTACCTAAAAGGGGCTACAGGAAAGATGGGGAGGGACTATATGCGGCAATAGGATGAGGGCTAACAGTTTTAAACTAAAAGAGAGAAGATTTAGATTAGATATTAGGAAGAAATTCTTCATTGTCAGGGTGGTGAAACACTGGAACAGGTTGACTAGAGAGGCTGTGGATGCCTCCGGAAGTCAGAAAGCGTCCCTGGAAGTGTCCAAGACCAGGCTGGATGGGGCTTTGAGTACCCTGGTCTAGTGGGCGGTGTCCCTGCCCATGGCAGCAGGGTAAGAACTAGATGATCTTTAAGATCCCTTTCAACTCAAACCATCCTATGATTCTATGAAAAAAAAAGTATTTAAAACAATATTCTACTAGAAGGACTACAATTTGGGTTTTATTCTCTGAAAAATTGTAAAAATCGACTTTGGAAAGAAGAGACAAAATTTCAACTCAAACCAGCACAACAGATGTTAGCTGACTTGGTTAGTTAGCTGAGTTGGTTAGTACACTGGATACTATGGCTACGAGTATGATACAGGGAAGTCCATAATCTCCAGGCTAATTTCATTAGCTTTTGATATCTCCCCAGGGCGAATGAGCAGAATGAGACTCACTGTTGATGTAACTTGATTTCAGGTTGTTGATCTTTTGGATTCTGTTAAGATACTTATTTTCATATGAGAGAATACACGTATCATAGTCAGCTGTGGTGAGATGTGTGAGGTTGAAGTTTCCAAAAAGTACATTTTAATTAGAAAAATGTTGTCAAGATCCTGAGAGTTCCCAGTAGAGTACACTAAATAGAGTCATAGCTCTCCAGCAAATGCCTGAGAATTTACATATCCCTTTTGAATTAGCCAACATCCAGGATTTGCATTATTTTACACACAGGACTTTTTTTTTTCAGATATTTCTTACATTTATAGCACTTCAAAACACTCTATAGTGTCCAGAGAGCAAGTCAGGTCACAGACGGAGCAGTGTTCTCAAGACCCCTTAGTAGTACATATCCAGTTTTCTCTCGTGCAGAAAGAATCCAGCTAGGTTTATGCTTTCTATAGGCCAAGGTTTTTCCCCTCAGTCATCTTAAATAAGCAGCTGGTTTGGTTTTGGTTTTTAGGTTTTGGGTTTTTTTCTTTTTCTTTCTTTTTTTTCTTTCCCCAGAAGTGTCTAGAACCCAATTTCAAGGGATGGACAGTTTCTTCATGTAGGTGCCTATGTGCTTTTGTATACAAAAGTCTTATTAATTTATCTCTGTCAGGTAGCTGTCAACCCCCCTACAATCTCTTGTTGTGCAGTAAAAGCTCAGCTCTATTCTTTTAGCCTGGGGTTTTAAGTTAACAGATTCAATTTTTCTGTTGCACCGCTCCCCATGCACACAGTTAAGGCCATTAACTGTATTAGGGTCATCAAGACTTGTGACAATGAGGTCATCATCTATGAAATATTATTGTAATTAAGGCAATCGACACAATGATCCATGCGTGGCAGTGACCCAAGTGGGTCAGGTACTGGGAGCTGGGTTGCTGTATGGGACCGAGGAATGCGCTGGGAAGAAAGCCATGGCCGAGCCTGCTGCTGGTTCTGAGCAAGCCTGATGAGAGCCTGCCCAGTTGCCACTCCTTCACACCATGCTGTGCAGTGCAGATACATCAGCAGAGAGTTTCCAGTATGCTGCAGATTGTTTTTACTTTTTATGGTTTGTCTTCTCTAAACTGAGCAACCATGGGAGACTCTTGAGGGTTTTGACTTCAAAAATCAAAGTCATTATCATTTTTATGGTGGTTTAAGTCAGGAAGAGGAAAGAGGACATCTCCCTCTAGCCTACAGCACTTCCTCCCAAGGAACACAGGCATAACCATTTTACAGCTGAACATCTCACTCCGTACAAGCGTATTCCAGGTACAACATTCCACAGAGGTCTGCCAAAACCAACAGTTGTTGTTTACAAACATAAATGCTTCATTCCCATTTAATATTGAATAAAGACTTTGCTGTGTCTGTCTGGTCAATATAAATCATCCTCTTCCCAACAGGAATAACAGCTTAGATAGCAGAGACCCGCTAATGCCTTGTTTATTTTCTATCAGCCCTGCTCCCAGGTGATGCCAGGCTCCCTGGTATTCTAAAAGATTTTACCAAGACAACCTGGAGAAACAGGGAAAACAACTTATCTCCAGGATGGCAGAAACATGTCCCAGGAGTGTAAAACAATAAACCCACCCACTCATCTCTAAAAAAAAACCCAGATGGAGCATGTTTTACTTAAAACTGGGATACTTAAGGCAGGACTGCAATGACTACGCACTGGGCTGCGAGTGCTGCGTATGTTTCTATTTCATGAAAGATATATTACCATTTTTGTTTTCTGAAATAAGCTGGAAGATCAAACCCCTCACTGAATTCACAGTCTATGATAAATGAGCTGTTAGGACAGCACCAAACTCTGACACTGAAAGACTTACAAACAGCACATCATTAAAATTCAAGAGGAAGCCATCGTGGAGCGTATCAGTGCATTGCATAGCAACATCCTGAGAAAGAGCTATTTGTTATCTTAGAGTCTAGAATCACCTGAAATAAAGGTATGTATGCCAAAAGCATTCAGATATGGAATTACGTCACAGCATTTTTTAAAGGCCCATCAATGCATTGAGCCTATCCTTTTCTTTGATAAAAATGTCAAATGTATTATGAAGGCTAAAAAGCCTTGTATTGCACGGCCAAAAGTCATGGTAACTGAAATGAAGGCTTGGGAACGAAGGCAGCTTTGAACTTACTGGGAAAAAAGTCAAAAGAGAAAAACTGTCAATAAAGTGTTGGATAAGAAATGACATGAGAAGGAGACAGCCTAAGGGGAAAAATATGTAAGGAAATATCTCCATATAAACTTTACAGAGGGTTTTAAGCAGCAGAAAATGTGAATCGGTTGCTCTCAAGCATAAGCGATCACAGCTTCTCTGACTTCAGGGAGATCTTGACATACTACCTGGGTTTAATAAATGAAAATGAGGTGAAAATACTTGAAATCCTGGCTCCACTCACATCAGTAGAATTTTTTACATTGCTTTTTCCTTGGAGCCAGAATTTCACTTGAAAGTTATAAGCATTTGCATTCACCAATAGAAAGGGAAAACTGGCAGCAGAACGCATGATCTGAGTATCCTATAGCCAGATAGAAATCTCCTGCTTCCTTTACAACTTTGAACGACAAGCTTATTCCCAGAGGAGAAGACGTGATGGAATAGACTTAATGAGTGCATAATTTTAGTAATTGTGTAAGCAGGTAACAGACTCTTCAGGACTTGTTGAAGATGTTGCCACCTAGAGCACAATAAACGTCACCTTCAGAAGCTGTTCGAGATGCTGCTCTGAAAGGCAGCATAGCCTGTTCTGAGGGGTACGTCTACCAGGTGTGAAAACAGCACAGAGACATACTGTAAATAAAACTCACTGTGATATAGATTTCAGTTGCTGAATATATACCTGGAGTACCAGGTAGGATGTTATGGCTGTCACAGCTTTTCAGCATGGATACTACTACCTAAGTGGATTACAGCTAGGTTAATTACCTTTGTCTGCTCATGCTGCAGTTGAATCTCCCAGCTGCCGGGTCATACAACCGAAATTACACTGGCTTCATGACTGCAGCAGCAGAAGAGGCTTTGGTGATAAAAATGTCACTTTCCATTGAAAATGGGCTTATTATAACAGCAATTAAAAGAAGAAAAGAACTGAACAAGAACATAGTAAACAAGCAAGAGCCACACAGGGAGTTTGTCATAGCAGTCTGAAGTAACCCGGGGTGAGCACTAAGCAGGGCGCTCACACAATGCTCTGGAACACAAAGCTGCAAGAGCAAAAAGACCAGAAAAAGCAGGGTGATTTCCTAAAGAAACATAATAAAACATTGTCTTTTATTTGGCTGCCAACTTTACAAACTTCCCAAAAGCACTTATTTGCTAGTCTGGCTTGATCAAATGTTTCCCAGCATGAAACAGCACCTCTCTAGACAGAAGGATCATCCAAGACCTTATGCACAAAATGAGGATAATACCTCATAATATCTCCCAGAACTTCCACAAGCCTAAATATATTAATAGTAGTAATTAGAAACCTAATACTGCAGTGAAAGGGAATGCAAAGGTAAAGATCCCCAGGCAGCTCTCCCACTTGCCAGTCCTAGTGAATTTCCTCAGACATGCATCCTGCGTCTCATTCACCTCAGAGTGCTTTCCTCTACAGTTTCTTATAAGAAAAATCTTCTGCAGAAGCTGTTCAGGATGCTGCTCTAAAAAGCAGAGCAACTGCCCATGCTGCTTCTGAATATGTCATACTGCCCAGCACAACAGGGCTGCTGCCAGTGACCACTATATCAGATTTAATTCAAAACTCCAGGCTAGCGCACAAAACAGCAATGAAGCATGCTTCCACCTGCAGACACCAAGTTTAACACATCAAGCTTTGTTAGAAAATGTTTTCATCTTTCTAAGCTGGTAAATAGCTTCATTTCCAACCTGTATTCAATTTAGGAATTACTGCAGAGAATTCAAAGAGAGGGAGGGAAGGGAGAGATGGGGTAAGAGGATGGCGAGTAGCTTTGTGTTAAATAAGAATGTGTTTCAAATTGATATCTTGAGTACAAAACCAAAACCCTCAGATGTGGCTTTACAAATTACAATATCAGTAGAGAAAAAAAGTCCTTTAAATGTTATGTTTTCCCTTAAGATTCAAGCGAGCATTCATGCTGGCTGCTTCACTTCATTCCTTCCCCTAACTTCCAAGTTGAAATGTCAGCTCAAATTCTATTTTCAGTCCCTCACTCTAGACTTTCCTATGGCAGAGTCAAAGTAATATTTGAATTTCCATTTCATCAACTCAAAGAAAAACAACCCAAACTTTGGAGATATTGGTTACAGGGATTAAAACTCTGTACTGCTTACATGTCTCCTAGTTGTTTTGTCTAAAACAAAGGAATTGGTTCGTGCATTATTCTGACATGTGTAATATCTAAACTATAAAGTAACACTAACAGCGCTAGAGCATGCTGAGAAAAGGTTGTCAAGGGTGTTTTTCTGTAGGATATTTAACTACAATCATGGCACTGCCCTTATATCCTCTGCTCCTTTGTGATTACGGTGTAAGACACTTAGTGAGGCTAACGCACAAAAAGAATAATTTTGTACCTTCTTTGCACAAACGTTCAAGGTGCACACATTCGTCTTCTACAGCATTAACAATGTTTTAAGGTTATGATGCTCTTAGACCCCCCTCAGCTGTGCTTATTCCTCCTTATTCCCAGTAGTTGCACTAACAGTTAGCTTATGGCAGTCATGTCTGCTAAAGCAAATAAATGAAATTATTTGGGATAAGAGCATTTTTAATAGTTTTTATTTAAAGTTTGATCACTTTTCTGATCCACTTTAGAGAACTTCTCCCATACCTTGTAGCAATGGCACACCTGAGAGGTGGCAAGCTCTGAACTTCAAGCTTTGGGCTGATACACCCGTAGATGTTGGAGATAGTTATAAAAATAAGCAGAAAGGTTCCTGAACAACTCCAGTTTCTCTGGAGAGCAGATCAACACTGCTCTTGGGATGCCTCTGTTTAAACTTAGTGCAGTCCAAGTCTACCTGGAAAGTGTGGACAAACTCAGAGTTATTCTGATGGTCCTAAGATATTAGATGATGTGAGTAGCAATAAGAACTGCCAACTTGGATTAAAAGGGAGTCAGTCTTTTCTTATGGTGCACCTTCCAGGGTATGCAACTGTAAAAAAGCTTGTGTCAACCAATTTGCCAATGGATTTTAAGTCACAGAGACTGTATTTATACTGCTGAAGAGGGAGGACCAGGAACCATCTAACACCGGATTTTCCTTACAGGCTCATACCCCCTCTGCCTGCAGCCAGCCCTCTGTAAAGCAGCCTTATCTCAGAGCTTGCTGAAGCAGTCCAAAACAGAGCCCAAAAGAGATTTAACAAGACAGCACTGACAAGCACAAGTCCTTGCTTGATTGCCCTCCATTTCCCAGACCTCCTTTATTTAGCAGTACAGATGTACCAATAGTACTTAGACCTTTTCAGGTGTGTTACTGAACCATCAGTCAGCAGCCAGCTCTTCTTGCAGAACAGCTTCTATCCTCTGCTGGAAGGTTTTATTTGGAATGATTTGACCGGGACGGTGTTAACATCAAATCTCTAGCACTAGCCATCTAATGCTTAATCTTACTGAGGAGTCTAAAACATGCTGTCTACAGGTATTTCAGAACAGTGAAAATCCAAGTATTACTTAAAAGTGCAATACTTCAGAACAGGCAACACAGACACAAAGCAAAATTAGCCAGGTTTAAAGTCTTCTCCTGAAAAGAAGAGTGTCCTGTTTTCTTTCTTTGCTGAGCAAACTTTTGGGCTTCCCTCATAGACTGAATGATCAGACATCCTACCTTGATCAATCTATCTGTTCTTGCCTGTATTTCACTGTCATTTTGTATGAAGCAGAGGTGGAGAGAGAGAGAGAGAGACAAGAAAGAAGGGAAACTAGAAAGATCACTTCCTCACATTACTTGCAGTCTCCTCTGTTTCTTTCCTTGCCTCTGTTAGCATAAGGCCAATTTCTCCCCGGTGAAGAGTTAGGGACCCTCTGGGGGTCTGTGAGGGGCTCTGCAGAGCTGGGAAGCAGGTATCATCCCCTCCAGACTGTGCTGCAGCAAGGAAAACAATCAGCTGAGAGAGCTGACAGTGCTGTACCTGGCTTGTTACTGTGTCTGGTCGCGTTTCCTCTACTTTGTCAAGATACAGAACTCCAAAACCCCATGAAATTCAGCACATGTTGTGTGGACACAGAGCTACAGAGGAAAAACCTCTCAATACTATTTCAGGTCAGCTCAGCCGTGAAAGAGCTGCTTCTCATTGCAGACACACAGGACTGACGGTTTTTCCACCCCCCTGCTGTTTCCCTCCCCTGTCTTCACATCTGTGGTCTTATCTGGAACCCTGCACTTGCACCATGCTGTGATAAAAGGTTAATATAATAAGTAGCTGGCAAACCCACATCACTGGCAACAAGTGATGAGTGAGTCATTCTTGCTATAGGACCCATTTCCCTTACAGTGGAAAGAAAAAGAATATAAAACAGAAATAAAGAACCAGTCACTGAACTTTCCATAAATAATATTTCCTCCTCGTTTTCTCTCACCAATTGACTTGCACTCCTTGCTTTCTCTCTTCGCTGCCTAAGTTCCCAGCTCCTGGTTCTAGTAATTTGTCAATGAACTGCAGAAGGAGCAGTGTGAGTCATACCAAGCCCAGACAAACAGCAGCCTATGGGGGAACCTTCTCCCACTCCAGAGGGGAAGACTTTATTCCCTGGCTTTAAAAACTTACTGCAATTAGAAGGGGAAAGGGAAAAAAAGCTGTTCCAAACACGATGTCAGTGTTTCCACTACTTCATAGGGAAACCATGTCCCCCTCTTATTTTAAAGATGAAATATTTTCCTGTCGGTCATGTGTGTGTGAGGAAAGGGGAGGCAAAAGGGATAAGGATTAGCTGGCTTCTTTTACCTAGCTATGAAAATATCAAAAGCCTGCATCAGCTGAGAAGTGGGAAACAGCTGGAATATATCTAGAGAGAACACAGCAGCCAAGCAAGCTCCATAATGGAAAGCTCCCTGCACTGAAGAAATCCCGAGATGGCTCAAACTCCACAGTTCTCAGGGAGCCCTTCTGACTTCCAAAAGTGTGGCATGAAGTGGGTCTGTATTCAGAGGTTAGCCAAGGGTTAAAAAGAAAAAAGTTATCTAAGTACAGAGTGACTATCAGTACAGACTATTCAGCATTAAGAATACAGCTATTTTCTACACCCCCAAATCTGATAAAAATAGCTGTCAAGAGTGTGGTTAGGATATAGGTTACATACCTGCACCAATCAAATCTGAACATCTTATTTCTTAGTCACCAGGTATAATTTAAGGCACCGGTGCTGTCTGATACTAAAAAAGTTCTCCTACATTTGCTCCCTGGTATCTGTGTGTGATGTACTGGAATGTTTGGCACAAATCTGCATAAAGATGCATGACAATATATGCTGTCATATAACAAAAGCTTGTAGAGCAGGCTGCTGGTAAATAATAAAACCCCAGACACACCAAAGCACTGTGGCATCTTCAGTCCCCTGGGCTGATAACGTTATGGGGAACCACAAAAATCAAGGCTGATGGAACAAGAGAATCCAACAGGTCCACAAACATTCAAACACCAAATTTTGGGCTTCTCTTCAGTCTGAGGTTACTGGCTATTTGCCCTTTTACTTCCAGGTGTCTTACTCTGTTTGCCAAGAGCAATTAGTATGCCAAATCTGAAATCTCTTCTGAGTCCCAGACTTTGTAAGTGACCAAATGCCACTCCTTGTCACCACTGTCTTCAACCACGTGCTGCTCTTTCCATGTCTCTCATCCTGTGCCTCCAGAGCAGCTTCCCATCATGTCCCACTGTTGCGTGTGCCTCTGTATTTGACAGATCTACCTTGTGACTGGCAGGTTGGCCATATCCAAGGGGAAGCAGTGAGATCTGAGGATAATCCCCCGTGTGCTGTTTCTGTGTGGTGTGCCTATGCTGTGAGCAAAGTGTAATAGTGCAAATATACCTTAGTGCCCAGGCAAAAGCAGAAGTGCCTGCAATAAGTATAACCTTTGTGAACATTTTCCTTCCCTTTTTTTTTTTTTGTAATCAGAGTGTAATGCTCAAATTCCCGTCCCCATCCCTTCCCTCTCATCATGCAAAGTTCAGCAAGAAATGTGGTTTTGTTTATAGAGGTAAGGAATTAAATCCATGTCTCAGCTTGACCCTGTCTGCCCCATTCCATTAAATGCCATTCCTCAGACATTAGAAACAAAGAATAGAGGGATAAAGTCTCTCTCAAACATACAATCCAAATAGCAATCTGTGTTTAGCATTTTTGCTCTTATAGATTGCTTTTCCTCATTTTGATAGTGACTTTGCTTCTTTCCATATAAACCAACACTCAATAATCCTCTCTTTCTTTTCAAAATGGCTTCTGAAATCAGAGATGATGTCCTGCCTCCCGGGGCAGCGGCTGGGTTGCCTTGCCCACTCCAGGAGGAACAACTGCAACATATGATTTTCACTTTATTATGCTGTAAATTATGAAGTCATGGAAGACTGTCAGAGAATGAGACACACGTCCTTGCAATGTAATACTGCCTCCACAGCCATCCCAGTGGACATTATACTACAGAAAAAGACTTGGGAAAAGGGGAAAAATGCCTTTCCCATCAGCAGCTGGATTGAGACACTACCTGTGGCTCAATCTGCTGGCTGATGCAGCTTTCTCTTGTGGTTATAGTGAAGTAACCCTGGCTAAAATAGCACACGGGGGACATTAAACCATTTACTCAGAAAATCTAATCAGGCACAATATGATCCATTGTCCTCTGCTTGCTTTATATTAAGGAAAATCAAAACCAGCTTATAGCAGAGTTTAAGAAATAGACATCTTGTTCATGCATTTACCTATCACAGCCACTCAACAAAATGTAACAGCCACATGGAGAATGGCAGAGTAACCACGGAAAATATTTGCAGTTCTAGTCGTGTAGCAAAGGGAAGGATGTGTTTGTGGGATGTAGTACTTGTACCACACTGAGATGCCATGTCGCATAGCCTTTCCAGGCTAAACCTGTCTCTGGGAAGAGAATCAAGCTCAGGAATTTCACACTCTTCAAATGGGGAATCATATCTTACAGGAGACAAATCATCTCTACTCTCATTTATTATCAACAGACATCCCAGAGCAACTACTGTAGTGTCACAGTCATATTAAGGCAGTTCTCCATACTTATTTAGCTCTCCTCATATAGTTTAGCATTTCCTGAAGAAAAAACAAGTCTTAAATGCGTTCTAAGAGATCTACCAGAAAGGCCACTAGAAGTACAAGACCGAGCAGAAAAAACTATAGGAGTTGCTGGCACCTGAACAGGGGAGCTGGGGTGTGGGACAAGAGAGTTGTTCTAGGCCATGAGGGGTACAGAGGAAGTAGTAAAAAAGAGGATGATGAAGAAACAGGAAAGGAAGAAGAGAATCTTAGATCTAGGAGAGAAAGAAAAAAGGAGACACAGGGTAGATAACAGAAATACTCATGAATTCCAAACACCAAAACCTCTCATGTTTTCTCTCTTCCAAAAGATGAGCCAGAAATCATGCATTTCATTATCTTTTTTGTGTTTACTGCCACTCTCAATTTATCTCCCAACAATGTTTTTTTTCCTACAGCCACGAAGAGTCATCAAATGGAACACTACATGAAATCTAGTTATTTCATTCTATACCATTTCTTGTCCAGGACAAATAAGATGATTTTCTTCCCTGTTATTTTATTTCCAGAAGACCTGCAGTTTGAAAGAACAGCTACTAGAATATTGGAACTGGTATGGCACAAAAAAAGGGCATTAAAATACTGCAGAGTCTGAACGCGTAACCATGTGCTCAGTTCAAATCCTCTGATCCTGGGGTTCAAACTATTGTATTCCCAGTTCCTCAGGAACATCATTCAGAATTGTTTTTTCCAGGAAATCTATTTTTTGTCACAGACATGCATATACATATGTTTGCTTGTAACTGCTGCCTCTGATCCTCCCTCCTTCCAGTCCTCTGTGTTACATCCACCATGTTTTTGAGAGTAATCCAAGTCTCTGTGGCCCATTAAAAGCTGAAGTCTGCAAACTGCTGATCTGTGGGAAGCTGTTCATGAATAAGGGCAAACGTGCTCAGTAGGAAAAGTCTTGTTGAACCATTAACGCCAGACCAGTTCCATGCAGAAGCATGTAATTAGTCCAGATAACTAATAGTGGAAGCTATTTCCCCGGCATTTGGGGAGGTTTTGAAAGCCATAACAAAATTATAAAGCATGAAAAGTCAAAGATGAAATGGTGTTTCAAATTAGCAAATTCACTCTCCTTGAGGGTGCATACAAGAGAATGGCAACTCATTAAGAAACAAGAACCAGCTGAGTTTAAACAAAATTCAGATCATGAGACTTTTCGCTGAAGAGTGAAGGATTACACAACTGCTGTTCTCTTGTATAAGTAGGCAGACTATGTTGCCTGCAAATAATCAAGTTAAAATCTTGAAGGTCCAGGGCTGTAAACATCCTCCCCATTGGGAGTACAAGGATCTTTTTGAAAGAAGCACGGATCTCATTATACTAAAAATATCTAAAGTGATTAGATTATGTTACTGGTAACATCTTTGCCAGATCTCCTTTATAAACCTTATTTTGTATTTAATGATAAACAAAAGCCAAAAATACCAACCTGGTAAACATTATTGGTTTCAGAAAGATGAGCACTATAGTGAAAGCCTTTTCCTGAATTAGGACAGTTTCATTTTTGCAATGATTTGTTGTTTTAAATTGCTAGATACTTTCCGTTATTTTTTTTACCCACAGAATGAACAAATCTTACTGTCCAGCTTCATCTGACTCTTGTAAAGAGTAGCATGAAAGAAAGCTGAGAAAGTTCAGTAGTCATAAGAAAACCTAGTGTTTTCTTCTCCTTTTTCACAGTGCAGAAAGTTGCTCTAGGAGCAAAATGGCTGCTGAACATCGCATTTACATTCAAATGAATCTGGAGAGAGCTTATGTGCAGAAAAGTCCAACAGACATCAAAAGAAGTAGTATTTTGATTTCCTAGATGAAGCATCATTATTCTGACCCTGCATATTGCTGATATTCAAATACATGTAAAAATCTCCCTGTAACAGCTAGCCTATATTCACGGAATCACAGAACCTTCAGAGTGGGAAGGGCCCTCTAGAGCTCATCCAGCCCAACCCCCTGCCAAAGCAGGATTGCCCAGAGCACATCCCTCAGGGCTGCATCCAGACAGGGATGGACAGTCCCCAGAGAAGGGGACTCCCCGCCCTCCCTGGGCAGCCTCTCCCAGGGCTCTGCCACCCTCTCCAGAAAGAAGTTTTTCCATGTATTTTAACAGAACTTCCTATGTTCCAGCTTGCGCCCACTGCCCCTCGTCCTGTCACTGGGAACCATTGTAAAGAGCCTGGCTCCATCCTCCTTCAACCCACCCTTTAGATACTTGTATGCCATAAGATGCCTTTAGATACTTGTATGCCATCTCCTCTCAGCCTTCTCTTCTCCAGGCTAAAGAGTCCCAGCTCCTTCAGCCTTTCCTCATAAAGGAGATGCTTCAATCCCTCCATCATCTTAGTTGCCCTTTGCTGGACTTGCTCCAGCAGTTCCCTGTCCCTCTTGAACTGAGGAGCCCAAAACTGGACACAGCATTCCAGTTGTGGTCTCACCAGTGCAGAGTAGAGGGGGAGAATGACCTCCCTTGACCTGTTATATTCAACAGCTTTTTCTTCAGAACTATCTAAGAAAATCCATAAACGGTCCTACTAATCCCAGGGGTAAGGAGGCACTTTGCAATCTTTAACACTACTCTAGTGCACCAGAGTGATCCCCAATGCACGTGGACCTGAAGCCAAGAGGTAATATCTTACTCAGACTTGAGTTCCCTTAACCTTATTCCTACACACTATAATCAACCACCTCACCACCTTTTTGACCAGCTGAAATCTGAAATATGCTACGTATATCTGGGCAGAGAAGCAATAATGCAGACTGCAGACACTGTTGTAGGATGGTCACAGCAGGTCCCAGCAGCTCTGCAAAACTGAGCTTCAGCTCAGGCACTATCATGAAATCATTATTGACATCAGCTCAGAAAGGAATGAGCTAACCCCTCACCAGGTTTTCCTTACCTCTGTTTTAAATCACCAGCAACTGGATACCTAAATAGCTTAGGTAATACAAGTTATACAGACAGCTAAAAAAAAAAAATCAAAGAAGCCTGTGGGACAGCAAGAAATTACACCACAGTGTTCCCATTCCTCAGTATTCTCTCTTCTTTAACCGAGTAAAGTCAAAATTAAAATCCAACCTGGACTCCCTTTCACAGAACTTTGTTTTTTAGACTCTTACTGATCACTCTGGTTAGTGACCAGCTTTGCAGCTGAAAGCAGAATCCAGGCTTTTGAGATTCAGGCTGAACGATTTGCACAGTTCCCCTAAATATATCCATAAAATGAGCTTTCACAAATCTGCAATAAGACTTATATAAGGCAGAAAAGACATACAGGCAGAAAAGACTGACATAAATCTCAGAAAATGTGTTCGGTTCGGATGAGCCTAAAGAAGCTTCAAGATTGAGCCAAATCTGTTTAATCTGGAAATGATGCTGGAAATCTCATAAAGTCAAGCTTTCTTGAAAGATTTGTAGTACTTCCTTATTTTCATGTGGTCAGGAATTACTATAAGAAAAATGTCTTTTCATGCTATTTCAGTATTTCAGCTTTATATTTGGGCCAAAAATCAAAGCTGCTTTAATTTTATTTTCAATATGCTATAACTAGCCTGTAAAAAGAGGGCTGCAATTAGATTTAGGTTGATATGTCAAGATTTGTTCCATAATCCTCACATGCTTTTTTTGACTTTTTTTTCTTATTAATCAGCCATGTTTCCATTCTACCAGCAAAGTTTTTAACCAGTATGGCCAAGGTAGCCCCCTCTTGTCAGGATAATATGCACAAACAAATTTTAGACTTCCAGTCTAGCGGAGGACTCCTGCTTATGTCCTTCCTCCCACAGTTAACCATGAAGTTTAGCCCTCTCTGAGGAGCCACCCTGGGACTGCCTGGGTATCACACAGCTCAAGAGCAGCAGAACCCTCTTCCCACAGAGGGAACATCTCGTTCAGCAGCATGAGTGCCTTGTGGTTTTGAAGTAAATACTCTCAAATACATTTCTCTGGTGCCCATTGACTTCAGCAGGCCTTTTATCTGCCCCAGATGCCTGCTAATGAAAAGGGGTTGCTGCATTTTCTGCTAAGTGCAAAAACTGAGTGGCAGCAGTGACTATTGCCAATTCCGGATCTAACTCTAGGAAAGTTGCGTTTTCCAACCCCACCAAAAGAAATGCTTGTCACATTATTCATACGTGTGGTCTCTTACCATATGAGGAGGCAGGCTGAGACAGGGAAAAGCCAATGTTAATATTTGCACAAACCAATCCAGGCCAGAATCAGAATAAGTGAGACAGTATGTCCTTGAATCTTACAACAGAGACTAAGCAACAAGCACGCACCATTTAGCCAGCAGTCAAGGGGCTCCCAAGGCTGATTGCTCATGAACCTAAATGGGCATTTTGAACCCTAAATTCTGTGATCCTGGGGCACAGAATATATAGTAACAGTGATACAAGGATGCCTCAGCAGTACCGGGATTCTGGCTGTATGCCCTACCAAGCAACTAAGTGCTAGCAGTACTACAGCATCATAGTCTGATACTAGTCTTTTACCACCAGGTCCTGCTGCCCTACCCACATCTCCTCTATAGCATGGCAGCAGGGTGAGGGGGCAGATGGAAACAAACCATTCTCTCCTGTTCCTTCCCCTGTCTCCCTCTCTGGAGCAGAGCAGAGCTTCCCTGCGTGTAGGCTCACAAGGAAGTGACAGATGTGGTGGTATAGAGAGGCTTCTCCTACAACATGGTGCGATAAGGGAAAATAAACCTCCCAGTTCTCACTGCTGCTCCACGAGTACAGATTACATTCAGATTCTTCTCAATTTCTTTCTCTGAAAAATGCAAAGTGCAGACAAACCCAAAGGGAACTTCTGACATATAAAATACCTCTGGCATTCAAATTTTCTCCTTGTTAATAATATATCTTTGTTAATAATAATAATATATCTTTGTTAATAATATATCTTTGTTAATAAAGGCCCATAGTCATAGAATGGTTTGAGTTGGAAGGGAACTTAAAGATCACCTAGTTCCAACCTCCCACTAGATCAGGTTGCTCAAAGCCCCGTCCAGCCTGGCCTTAAACACCTCCAGGGACAGAGGAATGCTGCCCACCTCTGCACAAATAATCAAATATTGGCGGTAATACTTTGGAGAAAAAGTNAACAGATGAGGAAAATATGGATAAAGTAAATGAGGAAGAAGAAAAATTTTAGGAAATCTTAGGAGAAGGTTAAACAACTGTTTCAGGCAAAAAGGCAGTGGGAATGGGTTTGGTTTTGTACTAATCCAATTCTCTAGCATAGCATGTCATTTGGCAATATATCATGGTGGCATGATATTTGGAGTGGCATTCATGAGTATAAATGTTAGGAAGTAAGAGATAGGTAAAAAAAAGGCTGTTGGCACAAAAACTTAATCTTGATGAATTGAATTTCAGGAGCCTTGTTCAAAGCTGTCATTAATCAACGGCAATAAGCTGAGCAATAATATGCTAAGGTTGGAAATAAGAAGGATATTAACCACCATAGGGTTTTGAAGCAGCCTCCCCACAGGAGTAGTGGGACTTTGAAAATCCATCTTGGTCCATTTATGAAAGCCATCATGATATGGATGCCTGACAGAGCCAGAGACTGGTCATGACCTTGACAGACCTTTCCAGCCCTTTTTCCTAGTTCCTCCAACAGCATCATATCTGTCATAGAATGATAGACTCGTCATGGTTGGAAAGGACCTTTGAGATCCAGTCCAACCACATGCACAAAAAAAACCCCCTACAATCTCTGCCACTAGAGCACGCCCTGAAATGACAGATCTATATGTTTCTTAAATACCTCTAGGAATGGTAACTCAGCCACCTCCCTGGGCAGGCTGTTCCAGTGCCTGGACACACTCTCAGTAAAGTAACTCTTCCTAATATCTGGTCTATGTCTATGTTCGCTTTAGCATGGGGCTACACTGCATTTTTCCCAACTCCCCAGACTGAAGTAATTTCATATCCACCAGCTGAATAAAAAAGCAAAATCATTTTTACAGGAAATACACCAGCCTGTCTTTCATGTTTGGACTGCAATATCTAAAGGCCTATAATCCAGCCGCCAGTGTGGCTTTCAATAAAACAGTCTTCAGCGGCATTTTGGAAAGGTTTCACTGAAAGGAAGGGCCAAGTTTCAGATGTTACACTGTTTCCACAGCTAGATTTCAATTGCTTCTTTCTGAAAAGGTCAGAAATGTTTAGTTTTCATAGCCTTGCTCTTGCCCATCCCAGAAACTAGGAGGATTTATAAAATTTGGATTCATACACCCCTATGGGCTCCAGCATTCCCCAAAAGGACTCTAGTGGAAGCTAAGTCCCTCATCAAGACCACTCATAAACAAACCTTGCTTTTATACAGTGTCTTTACCATAAGCAGGCAGTGAATTTGTTTTGTCTTAGTTGGGTAAATTCTAAGTATTTTAGATGTTCTTCTCTGCTAGCACTCTGCTCTCATCAAAGAGTTAATGAAAACCACCAGATTTAAGCTCCTAGCAGGGCCTGGTAGTTAATACTTCATGACACAAACACTGGTCAGGCACATATCATTTATTTACATTGTGGCTAAGCCAGTAGCCAGACTTTCTAGCACAGTGACATGCAACAAATAAAGTAAACTGCATCCTGGCTTTCTGAGATACATGGGAGCCGACAGGAAGGGGAGGGATAATAGCATCCTGCCAGCTGCTCACCATCCTTACTCTCCATGGGTGAAAATGTCTCCTTTGCTGAGCTGTTGCCTAGGGCAAGCATAAACACCACACTCACTTGTCCCAATACAAAAGTGGGGTGTACCAAAAACAGTCTGAAGGGCAAGGATTCAGAAGGAGTGTCCTCAGAGTGAATACTAAACATTAAAGGAAGATGGCTATTTGAGCTCATGCCATTTTTTGTATATTCCCAGTGCTGCACAAGTGAGCTTGTTCTTCCTGGTCTTGTTCATGATGAAGAATACTTTGCAAAATTTTCTTTCTTGCTTCAAAGAACTTACATGAGAACAACTCAGTAACTCTCTGATTTTGTGAATGTGAACAAATGAGTAACTCCACTACAGCAAGGACCTCCTGTGGCAGAGAGCTGCCAGATGACTTTCAAATACATCAGCAAGCCTCAGCTCAGAAGGATTGAAAAGCCATCAATCAAAAGATACAACCAGCCATGGTCATAATCCTTTTTTTATGACCCAGAACACTTAACAGCTCTGCTCACACTACACAGGGAGTATGGGCCTGGGCCCATTCTCGGATCTGGCCCATCAGACAGCTCAGTTCTAAAACCCTCCAGTCTCAGAGATTTACAGCCTGAGCACTCCTGCAGCTCAGGGTAGGCCATTTCCTCTTCCACGCATTTCGGGTGGATCATGGATAGACAGCACTGAATCTGCTGTAGCCCAGTCCACACCACTCCCCAAGTTTGTTCTTCCTAAGCCTGTCACTGCTGTTTTTAGCCAAAGCTACTGTGAGGCCAATAGCCAGTTAAGCATGGAAGAAGGAAAAGGTGTTCTCTTGCCTTTTCTCTTGGTCCTGGAGTTCTCTTTGGTCCTCCAAAGCAAACTGGAATTTTGGTGGTACTTTGTCTGTAGCTCATCCTGCAAGATCAAAACCTCAGCCTTTGGAACTGCATGTATAAGCAAAATCCCCTTAAGGCCTGAGGTTGGATTTGCTGCATGTGATAGGATGAAGCTCTAGTTTGTGTCTCTTCAGTAAAACACTTTTTCAATCACCAGCATGAAGAAAACACACAAGACTTATTTAGAGTCTAATGCTGTTCTAAGCACAATGAGAACTGGAAAGAAAACACTCATGTGCTTTCCCTTGGGATAACAAGACCATCATCTATTTCAAGAAAAAAAAGCAATTCCATTTTTACCAAAAGCTGAAGAAAACACAAAACACTGTCTTTGCAAAAAATGGGATATGATATGTCAATACTTTAAAGGGCTTTTTGCTGTTAAAAATATTTTTATTATAGTAAATTCTGTTGTTTAAGAGGGATATGCTGGAAAGGAAACCCACATAAAGATGTTCTTCATAATATCCCACTGATTTGAAAAGATCAGATTTTCTCCCCTACAGATTTGGTGCTGGCATTAATTAACCACATTTCCAAGAACTGTGGGACTCTTCTGTTCTTAAAACTCTCCAATGACAGCAGTTCCACACATACCCTAGGCAATTCAGAGTCTCAGTCTCCTTAGAACATCTTTTATAACATATTCCCTGAAATTTCCTTTCCTGTGATTTAAGAATTTCACTACTATTCTTATTTATACTGCACATGGAGAACAGTTTAATCTTTTTCAGCTAACTTTTATGTATTTGAAGAATGTTATGTCTCCTTCAGTTTTCCTCTCCTCATTTAATAAACCCCATTATTTCAGTCATACACCAAAGGGCATGGTTGTTTTTAAACCTTTGATCATTCTTGGTTTTCTCCTCCAGAGTTCCTGCAATTGCCCTTCATCTTTCCTTAAGTGCATTGCCATTTGTGAGGTCCTGCCCACCCGGAAGCAAGAGGCCCAGGATATAGGAGATCTGAAGAGAGGGAGCAATGGGACAAATAAAACCTCAGATCAGGAGGATGTTTGCTCACAGTACTTATTCTAGTACAACTTCAAAAACTCAGGATTATGAAGTAAAAGCTCAGGGTGCTTATCTTATCTGAATATGTTTGCACATTCTTAGCACTGAGTCAAAGCTTCTCTAGCCAGAGTCCAGCTCTCTGAGTTTATGTTCTTTACAGTTAACAGCAAATGAGGTGTGGCTAAATCAATCTTTTACTTTTGGAAGCAAATCTGTCCCATTATCGCTTCCTCTCCACTTTTAAGGCTTTAAAAATGCAATTAGTCTTTCCTGATTTCTCTTTCCTTAAACAAGTAGATGATGAGAGCAGATATCACAGATTTTCTGTGCTATAATATGGGGTGAGGGCCAGGGGCGGCAAGAAATGATGTACAACATAGCATCAGGAGTTACAAGCAAGTTGGATGCCCATGAATGACAAAGATGAGACTCAAATAGAAAGAAACATGGAACAAATATAGGGAAAGTGATGTGATCTTCTGTTGTGGTTTTTTTGTTGTTGTTTTGGGTTTTTTTACTCTCATGAGATTTAGGCAACCTAGAAAAGCTACTAGGTCATGGGTCCACTATATATATATAAAGCCAATATCACCAGATTTCAGAGAAGAAATAAAATGCTAAGGGACTCCACTTTGACCACAGAATGGGTCTCCTCTCATTGCTTCCTGTTTGTTCCTCTTCTGAAAATAAATCATTCTTCCTCCAAGGAGGCAGATGAAGATTAGACAATGGAAAATTAAGTCTTGTTTAAGGATGAGGAAATTGTAGGCATCATTTCACACCAGAGACTTATCCATTTACATGAGAAAGATTGGTCAAATTGGATGACATTACCACATGGCTACCATCCTCTCCAGGCATGCTGGAGAGCAAGCCTTCTTACATTTAAGTACCACATCAATCATACGGAGCTTGCACCATGAAAGAGAAGGAAGAGGGGACAGAAAAACATACTTTTCACATCAAGTTCTGCTTTCCTTCTGCTAAAGCCATTCACAGAGGCATCATTCACATGCATAGATCCAATCTTGTTTGTTTTTTAACGTGACTATGACTGTTAAACGGGGTGTATGTGTGCATACGCACTCCTGGAGGAAAGTTATTTAAAGAGGAGGAATAATGTAAACAGTTACGCAGGCTCTGGTGGATCTAGTCATTCACCTTAACTAACCAAGCAGCCTAAGCACATCCATCTCCACCAGTCTGAGTTATCTGAGCTCCCTCTGCGCTGCTCCTTATTCCTAAGTTTCCATTCACATTTTCCAAAATGTTGATTTATTGACAGGAACTGCAAGAACTGTTTTCAGTTCTTTTTCTGAGTCAGAGTGAAACTTGCCTTCAAACTAGGTAGTTGAGTCACTTTTTTCTTCTTCCTTCTCTGTGCGTGTACCCTGACCACAGAAGTCCTTTCCAAGCTTTTCTCCTAAGCATACTTAGTACTAGTGTTACCGGGCTCCTGTTCATAACCTCAAGCCAGGGCTCGGTCACTCAAAGTGCTATGCTTTTTCTCCCCGTGCGTCTGTTTGCTTAAGCTGTTGAACAAAAAGGCCAGCCTAATTTAGCAACAGACTTTCTTTTCCTCTCCGCTTCAGCTTTTCAAAGTGAATTGCACTTCAGCTTTTTCTGAGCTAGCTGAAAGGCAGGTCAGGGAAAGAGTCACGATTTGCCAGCCCTTGTGCCTGAGCATGGCAGGCAGTTATTTTGTATAGCACCTTCCTTAACTTCCCCCTATACCAGGGATTTACATTTTATATTAGAGTCAGTCAACATACGATTGTATTGTGCAAGGAAAAAATTAGATTCATTTGCTTGTGGGTTATCTAATTAGACCTTACAGAGACTTATACCCTGATACGGTAATGTTTCACATCCATTTGCACTTTCTTTTGCGTAGGAAAAAGTAAGTGGGTACCAGGCAGTAGAAAACGAAGCAATTATGTGTTATTCCTGTGCATGTTTATAACATATACATTACAAAAATTTAATTGTCAATAATGAGACGCTGAACAACCACAGTAATAAAGAGGACTGGCTACTATATAATGTTTGATGGAAATAGGAGGGGACTCATCAGTTCCAAATGAGATGCCATTTACATGAAAATGAAAGCAGCATAATTCCCACTAGAAAGAAATAGCTCTCACCTCCTCCTTCTACAGTATCATCATTACCATTTATTGCTTTTAGCTGTGCATCACCAGTACAGAGGGAGCTTCGTTTCAACAACGCTGTGTGAAGGTGAAGGAAAACCACATCTTTGCACAGTGAATCGCTCCAAGCACAATCATACAGCAAGACACAGACAAAAAACTCCCCCTGCACCCCATCCAGGGGAACCTGCTCTGCTTTTTCCTCCTCCCAGAGAAAACAGCAGTTCAGTTCCAAGTAGGATAATCCAAAAGCAGAGCAGCCCAGCCCTGAGGCAGCACCCAAGCAAGGCACAGCCTGCACCTCGTCAGCCCCAGGGGAACCCCTGTGCAAATCCCCCACCCACTCCATGGCACAGCAACAGCGAGTTGGACAAAGCATCAAATCAGGGGCTCCATAGTGTTCTCCACTGCTAGCTTTGCACAAAAAGCCTGCCTGTCATCCTGCCCACCCATCCTCCTGCAGCAGTTCCCCGTGCAGCCCCTGCACATCCTGACAGCCCCACACTGGGATCTTGCCCACTCCTAAGGGCGCTTACGCCATGGGGAGTGGGGTAACACCAGGTGATGCTGGCATTTGAATCTGGATCCAGCTTATGTGTTTTGATTAAGCTAAAGTTATGCTTCTCATGCATGGATATTAAAATGCTGTATACCAGGGAGCAGGAGGACAGGGAAAACCCCAGGGACAAGGATTTACACAAGTCACCCTCACTGCTTAGAGTAGTTGGGAAAGGGATTTTAGAAGAGGCAGGAGAAAAGATGCCTTTCATGTGTACCTCCTGGGGAAGAAAGAGACACTTGGATTCATCCCTTAAGGTGTTTCAAGTCATGGAGTCAAGTGGAGCGTGTGATGCGAATGCCGAGGTGGAAGCTCTAAGGAGAGCGAGCCTTGTGAAGGCACCCTGATGGACTTTCTCCCACACTACTTCTGTATTTTGCCTTTTATCTTCCAAAATACAAGAATTTGAGGATTCTCTTTATTTCCCTCAGCAGTCTGCTATATATCAGTTAACACGTGCCTAGTCATTTGCATGTGTCCCTGGAATATAAAATTTATAGCACATAACGCAGGCCATCTGTGCATGTATGCACATTTCTCACAGAGAAATCACATGCAGAGATAAGGCAGCCTTAGGTAAGAGTGTCACACTGGCCCTGAAATCACTTCAGCTGTGAAAATGCTGCTAGAGCTCCTAGGACAGCACATCCTACAGGCACCTCCAGAACCTACAGACTTAATCAGCATTCACATTTCCCTGGGGAACTCCCAAGCGTTTGATTCTGGACCTTTTGTGCAGCTGACGGGACCTGGCACGAGTTTCATCTGCCCATAGATCTAGGTTATTCCTCAGTTTTTGGTTTTTTCCATCTGCCCTGGCTCATTGATGCTCTTTCTCTACAAACTGCAGCACCCTTGAAAATGTTCTACATTAGGAGAACTCTCCACTTTTAAATATAACTTTACTTATGATTTATACAGAACGTAATTAAACTAAAAGTGGGACCCTTCAGATAAATACAAGCCAAAAAACTGTTGCTATAAACATGCTGTGGGCTTTCTGCCTGCTAGTCTCTTGAGCCAAGCTGCTTTATTTGCACACTGGGATACTTAAACCCAGATGTACACTAAAGATGCACATCCAACGATCTTCACAGGGTGAACCGTGAATCCCTGTGGTATCAAACAGTGATCCTTAAAGAGGGGTTTATCTTTATCTGTACATTTGGTAAGGGCAAATTAAACCACTGTACCAAACCGCGCTCCCCGCCTCCCAATTATTTCTTAGAGCTAGATAAGCTATGGCAGAAATCTGCTCTTTGCCTCATTCCGTGGTTCTCGGAATGCCCTCTCCACCCAATAAGGAGATCCTCACCAAAGTAGTTGTGCAAGTTCAATGTCATAGATCACTTTTAAAGCACTTGTTTCTTCATTGACTGTAACACAAGACAGATATTCCACATAGACTAAATACCTAACTTCTAGACAACAAATGGAGGTTAATCCTATCTTGTGTGCCAAACAGGTGCAGTTCAGAGCTTAAGTATTTATAGAGAACCTATCTCAGACTGAGTTGAGACGCACAGCTTGTGCAAGATACACAACTAGTGTAAACCAAATGAACACGCAAAGGCATGAAGGAGAAAACCTAGAACAAGTTCCAAAGATATCAAATTTTGAAAATATATCCATGAACATATTTTGGAGAATTAAAAAACATTTTGGAGAGGCAACAATTTTTTGATGATTACAATAATTGTGCTTATCTTAGTTTCTCTACCTTCCTGTATACTATATATGACCTTATAAGCGGAATAAATAAGCTAAAACCTTATCTTGAGCTGAAAGAGAAAGAAAGAGGCATTTGGACCTCATGAAATACAATGGGAAATTCCTTTTTACATCATCTCCTCTTTATCTTCCCCAATGAGTACCAAGACAACCATGCAGACACATGGGTTTTAAGAACAGGGACAGATGAGACAGAGTGCCTGGGAAGTATTTGTAGGCTTCAGCTTTTATTGTAAAACCACTGATTGAAAAGGGTATGTAGCATCCTATAATAATCTGGGGTCAGTCTTTAAGTCACAGGAGTCAGGCAGTTCACTTTGCATAAAGGTCTTTCCAAGACGTGGCCGAAAGTGATATGCAAACAGCATAAAAGTGGCATGCCCCAAATCTGCAAAAATCTAAAACACATTTTCTTTTCTCAGATGTTTGACTCTCGGTCTTAGTGGTCTAAGTACAGCATAAATGAAAATTCTGCAAAGTCTTGCTAGTCTACAACTACAGAACAGTGACTTTAATAGATGGTCCAAAGAGGCATCTTTGTGATGAAAACCTAATACTACCCCTGTCTCCTTAGGACAGGAGAGCTACATCCATGGCTGAAGATGCAGAAAGATTTTAGTTCTAACTAGTGTTTTTGTTGTGATTTGGACTTGTTTAGTTCCTGCCCACAGTTGGTTTTGCTCACTTATTTTGAGGAATTTGTAGGAAAATCCCTTCAACCATTTTTCAGTTAGAAGAAACACAATTATTGCCACATACTTCCCCCACACAAATACCTCATAAACAGCTGGAACTTTTAAGCACAAATCTTGGCCAGGCAATAGCTTTGTCAGGGGTGTTTGGAGATATTAGACATGGCTAAAGTGAGTCAGTGTTTCTTTACCCAAGCATTAAAAAAATTAATCACAAGACTGCCTTAAACCACTATATTTTTTTTTTTCTTTTAGTTTCTGAAATTTTAGAATTCACATGTTCAAGATTTTCTCTACATCTATAATGACCAAACTCAGGGAAGAAAAGAGACATTAATGTTCAAATACCATACTCCAAAAGTCATGCCTGTAAGGCAAAACTCAAATATTCAGTGTATGATAAATCATTAGAACTAGGAACTTAGATGAATCCAGTTTGTAGAAGAAGAAACAAGTTAAATGATGAACTTTAGAATGTCATTCACACCACACATCCAGAAGCTTGACTGCTTATTTAGTGGTTTAGTAATAACCTGTCACACCCATTCTGCCACACAGTTCTTACTTAAAACCTATGAAGGATAGAGGGAAGAGCTACAGGAAATCCTTTTGCAAGAAAAACAGTGCAAGGTTTATATCTGGCTAGGACAAGGACACTTGGCAGCACCATAAAGGGTCCCCCAACTAGCAAGGGAAAAAATGCAGTAACAATATGTTGACACAGTTGCAGCGTGGAGAGGTTTCCAGTACAAATGACATTTCCATAATCACTCAGATAAATGATTTGTCAGATAGCAAGAAAATTTTTTTCTTGCTATCTTTTGCTAGTCATCAATCCAATAGGTTTTTTACTCTCTTCCCTTTTAATTAGTGATTTAGGAAGAAAATGCTTTGAGCAGGTTTGAAATTTCTATTTGCAATGGCTGATCTGGAATATGCTCTTTGAAGTCAGTTAAATGAGGAGACCAAGAGTAAAAAAAGAAGAAAAGGAGTTTCAGGAGATGCTGAAGCTCTTTGCCAATGCACTTTGAATTTAACAGGTTGTTTTGTCCACAGCAGTTAGGGAAAAGCCTTTGAAAAGATGAAAATGCTGTCGTGTGATGTTTTCACCCCAATTTGTTTTGTTTTCTAAATTACATTTTCTGTATCCTTTGGTTTGAAAATGAATATATATTGACTCAAAAGCAATGCTTTAGGTATTTTTTTCTCCATTCAAAAGATTAAATAACTAAAAGAAACAAAAAGATTCAAGTCCAAGAGAACAGTTATAGATTGATGCGAAGTGAACTTTCTTGAGCTGATAGGATGAAAACTCAAAAAAGACTATTCGTTCTCTTATCTTTGCCTTTGAGCTTCAATTGAAAAAAACTAAGGCAACTGTCTCTCCTTTCTTCAGTCATGCTACACCTAAAAAATAATTCCACACCATCTTTTGTACCTCTGCTGATTCCAGCCTGATTTAGGTGCTTTTTCTGGAAATCTTGTGCTTAGGACAGTGATTTAGGAGCCTGGAGGCTCCTGTTATTTCCCACTGAGGAAGTGTTGGTGCTCCCAGCACCTGCTTCCAGCAGGCCCCAGGAAAGGACGCAGCCGTTTAACCCAGAGCTGGGAGTGACGAGCAGCCCATAAAATGTCCCTTACCTGGCAGAAAGAGAAGACAACCTTGTGCTTGCACGCAGCGTGGTAGATACAGCGAAGGAAGAGGACGGAGCCTTCTAAGACATTTCAGCCAGAGGTGCTGTATCCACTCTCCCACTGTGAATATTCAGAAGGAGGACTGTGAATATTGAGGTGGGGTTTTTTTCTGAGGTGCAACTTTCAGCGCTGCTGTCAGAGCATCACGAGGGATGGGGACTCCCGGGGGGACAGAGGCATTGCCAGCCCAGCCCAGGGTGGCCGCAGGATCAGAGGCAGCACAGAATGGCCGCAAGACCCAGCAGGTCTGGGGCAGAGCTGGAGACCGGCACCCTACAGCATTGCCAGGGAAGGACAGAGGGCTCCAGGCTGGAAGGGGCTGGGAGGCTGGTCAGGGCTGATAAGGTCTGTTGGAGCCCTCAGGGCCTCCCCCACAAGGGGGGCACCAAACCCCACAGAGACCTGGGCTCCAGAGCAGTTTAACGGTTGTGGGGTGTTAGAAGCTACCCCAGGTGACAGCAATAGGACATGGACAGTCAGTATCCAGCAGGGGATCCAACCCCCCCTAGGGAACAGGAACCTGCTGCCAGGCAGGAGATAGGTGCTGTAGGGAAGCCAAGCTAATCCCTCTGGGGACCCAGCAAGCCCAGCTCAGGGATTAAGGTATTTCCTGCACATTGGACAGGAGCGCAGCAGGATAACATGGCCAACAAGGCAGGGGCCTCACCAGGCAGTGCCCATCCCACCATACCTGAGCCAAGCAGCAGGGCTAGACCACATCCCACAGCACCGAAGAAGCTCAAAGTCCACCGAGATGAGTTTATAGGGCAGAATCCAGAGGAATAAAGCATCCTACAGCACTAACAACACTTAAACCAACCCCACACACAGCCCAAAGGGGACTCAATGCTCCCCGCTGGGCTTAAATACAGCCCTGCCATGGCTGTGGTCAGGTGGGGCCAGTCAGGGTCATTAGTGCTCTCCTGGCCCCAACAGGTTTTTTCTGTTAACAGCTGTGATACATCTCAGGATTTAGGATTTTTCACAGTGCTCCAGCTCCCAGACCTGAAAAGCAGCATAACTTCAGCCGCTGTCACCGTGAATCTGTGTTTCCCTATCCTGTGTGCATCTGGAAGAAAAATCAAATGTGTTGTCTGAGTGCATCTGAAATGCAGAGTTACCAAAACAGAAAGTAAGCAGTCTTTTTGTTTTCAAAACAGCCTTATGATTTTTAGAAGCTTCAGATAGGCAATATTTGCAGTATGTTAAACCCATCCATGCTTTTTCTCATTATTTTTTTCCCCTGATATTTCTGACACATTGTGGTCCAGTAGGTGTCAGAGACTGACACTGATTGGGAATCTAAAAACAAAAGTGCATTAAGTTTGCATGTGTGTGATTCCATTTATATATAAGTTGTGGGATAGGCAGATTTTCAGTATGCAAAGTTTTAACATCTTTCCCCTTTCCCACTCATGTAGGAGCTGAGAATTGTTGCTTTGGTCTTTCACTTTGATTTTGTTAGTGAGACTGTTGTATAGTATTTATTTGGTGAGTTTTATTTTGCTTATAGTCCACCTTGCTATTTATGTTTTTCTTTAAAACTGTTTGCAATACACTGACAAAAGTTCCCGTGTTATGTATCCATACAGCACCTAGCATGGGACAGTTTTCCCTGAAAAGCCTTGCAATCACTAAACCCTTCTTTAAGCTAACAGATGATAAAATGGTAAGTTCACAGGTGAAGATTTAAAGTCTTGACTCTAGGTACTCTAGCCACTTTGCCTCCTTTACTAGGCAAAACCTATATAAGTGAGGAAAGGGTTAACAAGCTCATTAAAAGGGCTAATAGGCCTCAGTCAATGATATCAGAGGCAAGTGTTAGGGTTTTTCCCTTTTGTTTTGCCAGTAGAGGCAAAGCTTAATTTAAAAGAGAGTAGGATAGCTGCCTAGTGGTTTGTGGTAAGAAGGCTTACTGCCAAAGTCCAAGAAAAGCTATATTATGGTACTTTCTCCTTGTAAGCTAAAATGATGATTATGAATTTGGCTAGCTGCAGTTGATGGTGGCTTCTTTTAACCTATACCTTGTAGAAGTGTGTCTATTTGTTTAGTAGCCTGGAGGTGTGGAATGGTCTTCTGTCTAGAAAGCACTGCCAACTGAGAGGATAGACTGGAAGAAAGGAGGCTTTTCTGCTTCTGTGGGGAGTACTGGGGCAGGCCTTGGCTGCAGCTTCCTGCAGAAGCCGTTGTGCTCTCATGAAGATGACTTTTTTGCCTGTCTAGGAGGAGAGAAAGGATTAAAAGCAAGCAGGAGTGTCAAGGAGCATAATGATGTTAACTCTGGACTGCTATGATTTGGCAGAGGGGCTAACTATGGATAGTCTCATATCTGAAGATTAAAGTCAAACATGAAGTGAGGTTGCAATCAGAGGTATCTTAAATGACTTTATTTATTTGTACTCAAAACACCTGTTTCAAGTTAAACCATGTTGTCTGTATATGCCTTTAGGGTACACAGAAACAAAATCTAGAGGAAGAAAAATACTGGAAGAGCTGTGATGTGTGTGTCAGGGCCCTGAGCCTTCCACTAGGTCTTAATAGTCCTGATGAGCCTCACCTGGAACCCCTACCAAGTCTCTGCCCAGGGCAAGAAAACCCATTTAAGCTCAGGCCTGGACCTTTTTACCTCCTAGAGCTACATTATAGGCATGTGTGTCTCTAGCCTTTCCTCTGGCCATATATCTTCAACAGGTTTTGGACATATGGAGGTAAGTTGGTCATTTACTAGCAGGACTCTTTGTATGTATACCATAATTTGTTTCCAGTCCTATCTTTAGTTCTGTATCTTGGATGGACTTTGTGTCTATGTTGTAGCCTTGCTTCCAGATCAGTATCTGGCCCTGTTTCCTTTTGCTCCTGACTATGCTCTGTGGAGTAACTGACCCTTGTTGCTCCCTGAAGGAAATGTTTGCTTTGTAGATGTATTCTGAGACTTCTTGTCTAAGGTAGTATGTTTAGTCTTTCAATATTTTGAAGCTATGTAAGCTTTACAGTGCCTGTTATGGTGATGTAATTGTGCATTTAATGTGGTCATATGCTCGTGCAAAACAACTCAAGGCATTTTATTTTTCCTCTCTGGAGACTTGAGAGAGCTGTTTTTATATGCTACTCCTTTCTGCCTATATTCTTCTTCTTTCATTCCTTCCACATTATGTGAGACAGAAGGTGCAAATATACAGCCAGATAATAGTAATTTATTACTGATCTGCCAGAGTTGCTAAGAAGTCTTTCTAGCTAGTACTATAAATTGAGTGGGTTTGTTCTTCCCTTGCCTTTAGTGATCTGAGAATATTCTTGAAGGGAGGCAATGCCATGTCTAAATTTTTAATGAAATTTAAGTACCATGTCCTGAAAGATGATGTATGGAGAAGTACTTTTCTCTTGCTAGATAAGATTGGATTAACCAGCAGGTCTGGGTGATAATCACTAGTGTAAGCTTTTTCATTCTGTCATCCCCAAAGTGAGTCTCCTTAGTCTCCTTTGTCTCTGCTCACAATACAGGATTTTGTATGTTAGAACTCTTTTTGTGATCCTTTTTCATCTCTGCTTTGGGGATGTAAAGTAGAAATTTTTCTCTGCCTTACTTTTGCTTTCTGTGCCTGCTACTTCTTATGTTTGACTGTCTTGGATAAACTTTCCTGTGTCAAAACTGTCTTTCAAGTTATTTAATTGTATTTCACCTTTTCGGGCATTCTGAAGAGACAGCAGAAGGCATAGCAGGCTGTTTGCTTTCTCTTTGTAGTCTGTCATAAATATGTTCAGGTTAGGACTCTTGTGCTTGTTCTCAGAAATTATCACCTAAGGTCACCTTTTAAATTATAACTTTTCAAGAAAGCACTGTGCTGTTGGACATGTTCCCAGCTATAGCAGTAGCAGAGTGAATGCTTGTAACTTTGGATTCCATATTGCTACAGTTCCCGTTGGATAAAATTCATTCTACATTGGACATGACTTAAAACTATACATACAATAAAATAAGATGCAAGTGGAATCCTAATCAAAGGTTGCTTAATTGCTTTCAGCAAGGTGCTTAATTATTTGTAATGCAGATATGTGTAAGGAGGGAAGAACTGATCTTTGAGCCTCAGATAGAAGCAGAACCTCCCAATTGAATTATTTTGCTTGTGTTTGGAACGGAAGGGAAACTCAGCATTTATAACCAATCCCACTTTGAATGTGAAAATGTGAGAGTATGGGCTGATTTTTGCAAATGAAGATTGCTTTCATAAGGACTGAACACTCAGTTAAAGAAAACATAGCCCTGAAGCCCACAAAGATGAGACGCAGGACATTCCCTCCTCACCCTAAGCTGTTTTGCAGTTATTTAACAGTCTGGCTTTGTTCATTCTCATACAGTTTAATTGAACTGGAGGTAACCCAACACCAAAGTTGAACAATTAGCTTCCAGAAGCCACACTGCTGCATTTAGAACGTTAACTTTCACTGGAAGCCAGTAGGACAGGCCCTGAAGTGTTGTAGACAAAAGTCTTTCAGGAGTCTACAGAGCAAGCATCTGTGAGCCATGTGTTCCTTTATATCCCTTCCTAGCTACTGTTTTACGCAGTAGCTGAATGTAAAGCAGCTATGTTTTCTGATTACAAAGTCTTGGGGTCCTGAGCCCTGGACTGAGTGGGTCCTGTGTATGTATCACAATGTGCAGTCAGCTCTGAACTTCAGAGAGGAAAATCTAGTGCTGTGTTCTGTCTGCCTGGGTTCACTTTTCTAGAGTCTTTTTATCTGACAGAAGTAAGGAGTTTGTCTGCTTGCTGTAGTCTCAGTGTGAATACAGCCTGAGGATGTGCTTTCCCCAAAGCATAAACACCTCTTTTCTGGTCTTTCTATTAGACCTAGACCTTCAGTGCCACAGCAGTTGCCCATCAGTCTTTCACATTCACGTTGTGATGACTCTTTAGCTCTGAATGATGTTTGTTTTCAATTCAAAGAGTGATGCTCGCTGCTGTGAGGATTACTACTGAGAGTGTTAAGCACTGAAAATAGTAATGGAAATGTTTCAGGGGAGGGCAGGATCCTCATACAAGTTTTACAACACTACAAAGGAAGGATAAAGTAGATGCAAAATGTTCTGCCTAGTAGCATTCTGCATGTGTTAAATGGCAGCACGTATGCAAGGTGACAGACTACAGCATCTGTGCTGTAAATGTACTGAAATTAAAGGTTCTCTTGCATTGTTACAGTTACTCAGCCTGCAAAAAGTCAAAATCATATCCCTGGATGTGTAGTGTTCTGTAAATAGACATAACCAAAACAGAAATTTTTCTATTACCTTGGGCATTGAATATTAATAGAGCTCAGGCAATTGATGATCTGCCTCAAAAAGAGAGAGCTAGCTTTGGTATTCCTTTTATATCTCATATACCTTGTACCCAAGCAAGAAAGCAACTGAAGTCTGTGATTACTTAAAAAACAAATGAACAAAAAAACATGGACAAAGAGGAAATTTATGTTAGTGTTAGTACAAATTGGAGAATATCTCTTTGATAATGCACTGGTTCTGGCTTTGAGTCGCAGTCTGTGTGTGTACTGACTTGCAGCAGCTGAGAATGTGGCTTTCAACTTGCACGCTCTGAATTCTTGTTGCATCCAGCCATTAAATTTCTATAGCTACGGTACCATGTGCCTGCTTCCTCACCGGATCTTTTACAGACTAGGGATGAGGTCTGGAGTGAGAGGTTCCCAAGCTGAATAGAGAGGAAATGTTTCCTGAGTGTTGAAAGCCTGGTTTCCCTACAGTGCATGAAGTACCTCCAGACAAGATCTGAAATATGAATGTAAGGAGTAGGAGCCCTCCAGTCTACCTGGCAGAGGATTTTTAATGATAACAGGACTTCCTCTTTGATGCTGTCACTTTGCAGGAAGCACTAACTTGTCAAGGAAGGCTCCTCCTCAATTTCTATCAAGATCTGCAGTCCAGTAGCATATCCTGGAAATAAGCACAGGGGATTATTTCCTTCGGAAAGAAATTGCTCTTTTTTGTTTACACTTGCAGGAAGATATGATCATGCTTTATATCTGTGGTTAGAGAACTTGATCATGATGAGACAAGTTTAAAACTCCATCTTTATCCAAGCAGGATGTCCTTACCACTTGCCTTTAGGCTATTGAGTGGTGGTTGCCACTACTCTCACAGAAACTGTGTTGATCACTTGGGAGGAGATGAAGTGAGGAATCTCATTGAGAGCATCTTGGATTTATTTTTTTTTAACTAGCTCTTGTTAAGCTTTAATTGCCTTGTCAGAGTTTAAAGGAGATAACCCCAATGTTTGTGAAGCTGTTCTTCATTCACATGCTCATGAATGCAAGAAGCAATGCCTTGCTCTTACAAATGTTGCAAAAGCTGTCTTGAATCCTCGTGTTTCTTAACTCTAGACTTTCTTGACTTTGTAGTTTCTAGAACTGTGATACTTTGTCCACCTGTGATATTTGCACAATGCTCAGTATTTACAAGTCATAATTTTTTTACTACCACTGCACTTTAGATTACACTGTTTAAATTTGAAAATGCAGCCTCTTTTGGAGTGTCCACTTTTTCTTCTTTTAATAGGTAGATTTGAATTATCAGAACTGAAAAAATCTTCAGCATGTTTTAGCCAACTATTTTTGTTGCAGTAACTAACTAGGTTTTCTTGGTTTTGAACATAAATTGTTCTTGTTATCTGAGCAGTGGGGGGTTGTGGGGTGGCAGCAAGAGCAAAGGTACTTTAACCTGGCAGCAGTGGCAGAAACCATGACTTTGATACGTTCATTTAAAATTAACTTATTAAGCAGAATATGATGCAGAGTAGTGCCACAGATAAGCTAGACTGGGTATAGGAGCTTACGTGAAAGGGTGCGCACAGCTTGCTTGTGTGCCTTGGAAAATCCTGACTTTCATTACGAAGAGGTGTGTGTGTGGTGTTTTATAACTCTTTCCAGGAGGAGCACGGTATGTTCTTTTGGGACCTGTATTGCTAATGCAGCGTGTTGGAGGCCTGTTATTTTGCATGCTATTTACTTCGTTTCTTTCATTATGTTGGTTGCAACTTTGGCACAACAAAGCCCATATATAACTGATTTATTTAAAAAAAATATAAACATGAGAAGGTGGAAACAATTGTTTTTCAGGCTGCGGTTTCTCATTTTCATCCAAGTACAGTTCTTGCTTCAGAGGAATGCTTGAGGACATTTAGTGCTGCTGGCTGGAATGCAGGAGGATTCAGCCACATGCTGGCTTCTCTGCCTGTGGAAGGTGCTGAGGTTTGCTATCGTTTCTCCCTGTTGAGAGGTTTCTGCTGCTACACAGCTAGGGATACAAGTGTGCTGCTAGAATCATTCCAGGTGGGAGGGTTTGCACGTGTGCATGAGGCAAGAAAAAACCTAAACTGGTCCTCCAACTGAAGACTGGAGATCAAACCAGACAGGTTTGAGACTTACTCATTTAATGGCAGCTGAGATACTGCTGTTGCCAGCTGAAATACTGATGTTGGCATAATTATGCATTTCTTTATAGGTATACTAATAACAAGCTCTTTCCTGCTAAAACTAAAAAAACCCAAACTGACAGGAAGCAGTAAGGTGATGATCAGTCATTGGACTTACAAGAAGTCTTGCAAATATGCCTGTTCATGTGGGATGACCTTTCTTCAGTTCCTCTGGGTAGGTAAATTATGAAACTTCTCAACTGAGAAGTTCAGAGAATTTTTTAAAGTTTACCCAGGAAAAATGACTAATCTCTAATCACTGTGTGTCCCCACTCTCTAGCCTGACACTTTTTCTTATTTTTTCCCCCTTCTGCTTTGTCTTCTTTCCCCATGGCACATCTATATCCTCTCACAACCATGTGCATGAATGACTATGTCCAACTGTGAGCTTACCTTCTGTCTGTGACTCATTGAGCTGCCACATAATTTACTCAAGAAGAACTATGTAGCTGAAGGAGAGTTTGTCAGTATTCATTAGGAGCTCACCCTTGTGTCTCAAAGAACACATCACCTCACCCAAGATGGCCTGGTGGAAATGTGAAGGATAAGGGCACTCATTGAGATAATTATTTGCAGGTTGCTTCTGTTTTTCAGCTGTGTGACTTGTGAAGGTTTTGTGTATGATTATGCCTTAGCACAGTAAGGGTGGTTTTTTAAATACTGTTCCCCCTGAATCAATACAAGTTCCCCTAACCCCACTGATTCTGAAACTGTTTTGCATCTAATTGCATTAATCACAGTTAAGTTTCAGGTAGATTGGATCTGCATCTTTCATGTATGTAAATATACATGTGGCCTGGCGATGCTTTGATTTCAGTGTCTTATCATTTGTAAGTGGAAAAATCATTAATATTTTCATCAGTTTTATCCTCTGGTCTGAATAAATTCCATTTTTCCCATCAAAAGGTGTGATGCAACTGAATAGCCATATTTTCCAGTGGTCTGTGCTTGGGAGCTTTGTTGTGATGTTCTTTGGAGTTTTTGCCTGTGCTGCAATCAACAGGTTCAATGTATTTGCAATTGGGAAGATAATTACTCAAAATGTTTTATTTGCCAGCAGGGCACTGGCTATCAAACCTAGATTTAAGTCTAACCATCTTGTGATTGTGGATGACTATGGAATTGGGAGTTTTGGCCCATTACTACCGGAAAGCTACAAATGGAAAGTCAGTAACAGCAAGGCACATCTTATTTCAGTATATGCTAAGTTCAAGGGAGTAAGTTTGGAGTTGTTGGCTGCTTTCATTTCACTTAGTCCTATTGGGATTCAGTTCTCTGTTTTTTGTCATGATGCTTTCCTCAAATAAGAGAAACAGCTATGCTTGCAAGTGACCCAGGGTGGATTTCCAAGAATGGATATCTGTCACGGGCTTCAGTGGCAACTGGCTCCAGCAGGAGGTAGCCTCAATCTCTTTTGAATTGGCCCTATAAGATACAGTGGAAAATCAGACTGCAGCTTCTGTCTGCTGCCTCTTGCAGCCTTTCCATATTGGAAGGACTTCATGGACTGTATGAGAGAATGCTAATTAGCAGACAAAAAAATTACAAGTTCTGGTTTATTTCCCAGGTTAATACAAAGAAATGCAACCTATATAAACAGAAATAAAATTAAGACTCCCTTTCTCTAAAGATGGCATCCTGAGATGCACTGTTGCTGTGATTGTTTCCATACAACATAAATGCTTTGACCCAATGAAAAGAAAGTCCTTTCCAAGCGTCAGTGACCTCAATACTTGCTACTCTGATAGCTCTGTTCATGGTCTATCCGGGCTCTCACCAAGAGATTTGTGCACAGTGAGGCCAGTTAATCCCGCTTCCATCCTATCTGCTTCCTTTTTCAGAGCCTTGCCCCCTATGTTTCTAGTGGATTTAGCACTGGCTGCTTCCTGAAGTGTTTTCTACCTGTGCAGACTGGTATGGGATTAGTAATAGGTGCAGGGTGCTCCTGGCTGTGTGCTTGCAAGGCAATGTGGCAAGAATTGTGTGATGGATGACTAGAACTCACCTGTGTTATGCTGGAATTGGGGGGGACGGGGCGGCACGGCGCAAAAGAGTGGCTGCAAGGTTCTTTGTTGCTATGTAAGGCCAAACTACGACAACAACGACGGGCGTATGTCTGGTGTTGGCCTTACCTCAGAACTGAAATAGGTTTCTTCTATATAGTTTCTTCTTTCTCTGGCATTGTGAATAATTTCAGAGGGATAAAGATTATTATGATCAGGGCTTCGGTCAGCTTAATAAAACTGATTTGACTTAAAAGTTTTAAATTTTTGATGGAAAAGCAGCCACCCTTCATGTGGTCTATGAGGATTCCTGTGTTACTTTATACCTCTTGAGAAATAGCTCATAGAGATCTTGCTTTTGTAATTGAGTCTGGCCTATAAGGCACTGTTCTAGCTTGCATATCTTTTGACCTGCTAAACTCTGCCTCAATTTCTGTTTGTTTTCATGCTGGAAGCAGTTATAGTTCAGAGGTCAATAACATCTATGTGAATATTTAGAAAACTCAAGTGTTTTGTTGTCATGCAAGGTTAAAACTATGTAAATGACCTTATTGGCCTCATAGGTTTTTTTGCTGAAGTGAAGAGTGCATGTTTTGTTTCATGCAATTAGTGTAGAATACCCAACCATAAGGTCAGCTTTTGATAGAGCATTAACCGTGGTCTGTGTGTTTTCCTTCCCGTGTTATGAAAGGTTGCCTGGATTTCAGTGAAAGCTGAGGATATCTGGGGAGATTGTGTAGTGGGTAAATAGAGCTTTAGAAAAATGAGTGTCAGAACATGCCATCTGGTGAAGGAGAGGGCTACTCCCCATCCTTGCTGTGTGCCCTTAGCAAGTACAGGATTGATGATGTGAATTCACTTTTCCCTGTGAAAGGGCTGATGCTACTATTCTTCGGTATGCTTGGCTTTTCATAGTAATTCAAAGAGTCGTTTCAGTTTGGTATTCATGTCAGCTTATGCTTTACAACTGTGATGCAGTCCTACATACACACAGAGTACTTGTGGAATGTCACAGCCACCTGGGCCTCCCCTTGACTCTGTTTTTAAATCAACAACATTCATGTGTGCTGTCTTTGCTTTTTGGAAACAAGATTCTAGTGCAGCAGTAAAGTACCCTATCGTATGCCGAGTCTTCACATTTTGCTGGCATGGATGAGGTAATTTCCATCTGGTATGATGCTTGTACTGATCTGCAAATGTGCGAACAGCTGCTGCTTCTACTGCTCACCTTACAGATACAGTAGTATTGTGGAGAACAAGGGCATGTGCTGCTCCGCAGGAAGCACTCGCCGAACCCCACCCATGGCAAGTCATCAAAGGTGGTTAGTGGAAAAAAAGGTTTGAACTACAAAGTCTGGATTACTGAGTGCTGAAAGACTTGTTTTTTCCATGTGTCTGACCTGGCAGGATTTTCATATGGACAGTAATCACAAAAGAGTTTCTGGATGTGGCAAGGGGCTCGCTTATGAAAGCTATCTTCCTCTGTTTTTCTCTCTTCAGTGGATGCTTTCTTCTCTCCTTAAGATGGAGAAAATGTCCTTCAGTGAAGACGCTATCTACCCTAGGCTGGCTTATTTTTAGCAGCAGATAAAGCCTTCAAAGTTTTCCAGGCTTTCTACGGATAAAAATTCCTGAGTTTGGATTAGAATCGTGCAGTACAAAACTGAGTTTTAAACTGAGATTTGGTGTTGAATGGGTGGCAGACTTCAAGCTTATTGGAATCAATGCTGAGGCTTTAAGAGCTGTTTGCTAGCCTTCAGTTGTGAGTGACAGTTCTTAGTTCAGCTGTAATGTTTCAGCCAAATGATAAGCAAAACTGAGGAGGAAGGGGAAAATCAAGAGTCCTTTCTGGATCTCGAGTGAAAACCTGAAGCAACAAAATTAAATGAAAAGATGTGACCCTGAAAATGCCTGAGAATCTGGAGTCTGGATTGCAAGTTTTCATGATTGACATAGCCATATTGGGAACTTGAGTTACGCTGTAGTGCATCTGCTTGAAACTTGAGGTTCTTGAGGTCTCCTGTAATGGAAAATCTTAAATGAGAGACAAGTACCAATAAATTAGATTCTTGGTGTATGATGGAGACTATAGCTACTGGAGCAGGCTGTACCAGTGTCAGTTCATTGGTGGATTCAGGGGCTTTTCCCTTTTTTCATATGCTTAAATATGAATCTATAAAACCAAGATTGAAAAACCTTTTTCATCAGAGATTTATTGTGAGGAAAATAAAAGGGCAGCATTTTTTGAGGCAGCCTGGTTTTCTATTTTGTTGCATCAGCTGTAAAACCGAATGGTTTGGGTGAGCACCACAGAGAAATGGGCTTTTGGTGTTTCAGCACTTATAGTCCCAGCCTGGAATGGATGGAGGGAATGTATCTGACCTTCAATAACAGGAGAACTGGCTTGAGTTTTTAGGGGAAGGCTCAAGTCATGTATTTCATATAAATCAGTGTAGTTAGAAATAATAACAACAAGCTTATCCTGCAGCTAGTGTAATAATGTCCAAAGCAATGCTTCATATATATTGTTCCAGACCAAGGGGACGCATAACTCTATTTTAGACACCAGACTCTGTATTTTATTATTGACTTTTCACACCCGTGTTTCCTTGGGAAGTAATGTAAACATGACTTGATCAATGCTTAATTTATTGCCTTAGAAATAGCAGTGGAGATCTGGCACTGAATCTAATGTGAGTGGAGAGGACAGTGTTTTTATGCTTAACATGAGTGAAATGATACTTATAATATACATATGAAACAACGGGAAGAGGAGGGCTGGAGTTTCCATTAGCCAACTCGATGATATTTTTAAGAACCTGTGTCTGGCAGATCCATTAGTTGCTGTTACAGCTTTCAGGAACTCTTAGTAGGACTGTTAAAACATCCCACTGCTCTGACCCCAGAGCACACAGCATAAGGAATTGGAGTTCCTTTGCTGTAGCAAATAATTCATCCCCATCATTTTGCTGAGGGGAAGCTGGGAATAGCTATAACAGCATGAAAGGATGTCCGGAGATCTGTGTTTCTCACCCTCCTGAATTTAGTCAAGGATGTTGATGGCGGTGTGTAAATAGGATTAGCTGAGAACTGATAACATTCTCAGCATGTGACCTAAGTCCTTCAGTTTCCAAAGGACATGGCCACTAGTGATTAAGTCAAATGTGAGTAGGACACATGTAATTATATTATAATTACTTAGGAACTGATTAAAGTGTTCCTGTGTGTCTCAAGCTTCTGAAAAATCACTGGATTCTTCACAGTAAATTTCTTCTTTAGGAGTCAGACCACCTGTCACTACAGAAATACTGCAGCAGCAGCTTCTGAATCTGAGGACAACTGGCATAACTCAGGTGGTCACTGCTGGAGCCGGGGCAGAAACTTTGGTTGCATGCGTCGTGTTGCAATCTGGAGTTACTCACTAGGAAGCGATGCAATGCAAATGTCTGATGGGTTAAAGGGAGCCAAGCCAGTAAATCAGCTTGGGATCTGACCCTCAGATACTCTAAGTGATTAGTTGTGTTAAAGGAGTATGTTTCCATGGAAGCTGATTTTAGGAGAACTTAAAATGATGCAAACTATTACACTAAAAATAGGTGTGGGTCCAAAATGAAGCTCTGAATTTGAGTCGTCTGCAGTTCTAAGCATTAAAGAGATTGATTCTGATATGAGGTATACACATACAGTCAGCCTCTCTACCTCCTGTCTGGATCAGGACTTGCTCACTCATTACTTCATACTTATGAAGTACTTTGTGTGGAAGCCTTGACATCACGGCTTCTCAATCATATGAAGAATAAAGACTTGATTTCTAACTCTCAGGTAAGAGTCTCCTGTGCATGGCATGTACTCAACAGGTCCAGCTGAGTTGGAGGAGAACACCAGCCAGGAGGAACAAGGATGCAGTCCAGTACCCAGGTAGCAATCTGTAGCTTGTCTAGTTGGATTAAATTTCTTGTCTGTGTTCCCCAACTATGTGACTGATAAGTTTCACTTGTTTTGTTACTTGGTGAAAAAACTGTGAAAAAACGTTCAGATTCCCAAATTCCATCATATTCCTTGATTTGTTAACATGATGAGCCTTGACCAGCAAAGACACATGGGTGTGTGTTTTGGTGAGATCCATATATCGGTGCTTATATCAGGGTGTGGTTTTAATCGTAAGTGCCAATACTCCAGGAAATGCTTGTCAGTGTGTGTTTGAAGTACATATTTGAGTTGAAAACATGGAAAAGGTGAGTGAATTGACGCAAATTGAAGCTAAAAAGATACTTGTTTTTCCTTCTCTGACTTGAAAACTGTATAGTTTTAGAGTAATCTGCCTTTGAAATCTGTGGCAAAAATAAGCAAAGAGAGTTTACTGGAAAACTTCAATGCCCAGGAAAACAATGATCAGTTCTCCTGAACTAGAGATGAACAGACTGTCTAGGTTGCTGCTGTAGAGTCTAAAGAGGCAGGATTGGCACTATAAAATTAGTTTATCAGTTATTTGCCAGTGTATGTCACTGCTGGTGTGATCCAAATGCCCCAGGCTAGTTCACACTTTCTAGATAATAAAACTTCAATGTGTGTGTGTCTTCAAACAAAAAGAACTACACTCATAAAATGTCTAGTCAAAACTAACAGATACAGCTCACAGGTCTTGGCTATCACATACGTAGATTAAATTGCATGGCTATTACAGGGAGCAGATAGATGAAGTCCTTTCTGACAGACCTTACTAAAATTTGTCTGGCTTTGAGAAAGGCATATGTGGTTCCTGGTCAGTAGTGTATGATCAGGGAGAAGAGGTGCACTAAAATGCACAAGGCTTCTTCTTTAAAGTCTTTGGAATGTTTCCTTGGTGATAAATTGATTTTGAGAAAGGGGAAAAAAGAGTATAATTTGTTTCTGTTTATGGCATTTGCACTAGCTGTGAGAAGAGTGCTAGTTCTTAGAGCTCTTCCCTGGGCTGTATCAACTGTTTGGAATAGTGGGTGCGGTGCAAAGAATCTCAGCATTATCTTGTGGGTTTCCTTACTGCCCTGAAGTCTTGTGCAGTTGTCAAATTTGCATGTTATTGTTATCTTTAGTTAAATCTGGTTTATTTGGCTTAGGGAAGGGTAACCTATTCCTGTAACGAAGTCACTTGGAAAATTGATCCTTAGAGGTCAAGGAACCTGGCATATCTCGCTATGGGCACACTGAAAAGGTGCATTTTCTGTGCCTGCTAACTGATGTGGTTGGTGATGCCTGGATAAGGGAAGCAACGGGGAACCTAGTGAGCGAAACACCTCTAAGCTGGGAAAGGAACAGCACCAGATCCAAAGAACCACATCTCTTGCTCCCAGTGAAGGCTGTGGAAGGCAGTAGCGGCTGCCCCTTATCTCACCATCAAACATTTTGAAGCACTTGAAGCGAAGTATTTATGCTACTGTACAGTTTGTTTAGTCAACGGAGCTTTTTTGATTCCTTTTTTTCAAAAGAACTGAAAATGAATGACGTGTATGTGCCTTAGTGTAAGAAAGAAATGCGTGACTCCTCATGTCAGTTAGTAATGCTTCATCTGAGCGATTTAAGGAGTACTGATGTGTGTGCACCAACAGAAAGTAAACATCAACTAAAGGGAAAATCAAGCTGCTTAATCTTAGTTCAGTTTTAGATAGAAAACCTCAAAAAAAGGTTTTGCCCCATCCCTGGAGGGGTTCAAGGCCAGGTTGGACGGGGCTTGGAGCAACCTGGGCTGGTGGGAGGTGTCCCTGCCCAGGGCAGGGGGGGCACTGGGGGGGGCTTTAAGGTCCCTTCTAACCCAAACCACTCTGTGATTCTATGAAAGACTACTGTCTTTAAAGTGTGCAACTTTTGATATTAAGGGTAAAATAACCTCCTAGGAGGGGCAGACTAGCATGTGAACATACAACTTTACTGGACTCTGTAGGAATGAGATGAAAAATAGTTCTGAGGAAATCAAAATGTTTACAGAGGTTGTTCCACTTCTAAACAGTCTGTTTCCAGAACAGACGTCATAATAATCCAGCACCAGTGTGAGACAGGGAGGCTTGATAGCTAGATGGGGGGGGGGGGGGGGGAACACAGCNNNNGGGGAGAAACCAGGCTGTGCAGCTGGCTTATAATTTAACAAACAGCACCAGCTTGGGGAATTCCTGCAGGTGAAAACAGTTTGAATTTGGGAGAGTACTGGGGCAAACACTATACAGGCTTGCCTACTTTTTTAGGTACTCATGGCTTCACTTGTGAGAGTGGTGGAGTTTTTTCAGCTAACCTGTCACTTCTACCTGCCTGGAGGTCCCTTCTGTGAAACCCTTTTGCCTCTGCTTCTTCAGACGACTTGACAATATTTCATGAGCTCCAGCAATACCTGATCAGTCATCTCTTGCAAGTCACTTCCCTTGAAAAATGCTTCTCCTCTGAATGCACCCAGGCATTGAATTCAGGAAGCCCTCACCAAATTCAATGTTTTTGCTGACTCAGCATTTCCCCGCCAAGAAGTTGTTCCTTCCAATTACTTTGGGCTGACTGAGGATCTTTCAAACAAAGCAAGTCGTTTCTGGAAAATGCTGTAAGATGTTGTGCCAGGACAGTGAAGAAGTTATCCAAAAGGCCAACACCCTGAAAGTTTAGTCTGAAAGACTAAACGGACAGAAAAGCTCTAGGGCTTTGCTGGTGTCCCTTATGTCCATTTATTAAGTGTCTGAGGCAATTCTGTAACATGCTGCATTGGTTCCAAACACTTCCTGAGCACCTTTGACCTTCCTGGTCTGCTTGCACCTAGCTTGGGCTATATAAAAAGTTGATAGCAGGCTTTTCTTTCTCCTGCCCAGCCCCTTCAATTAATTTTCTTTTTAAATCCAGGGTCTTCAAATGGGATACCGGCAAAAAAAATCCCCAAATATCTTCATAGGGTGTTGCATTCTAGTGAACAGCTTACAAATTGGCATTGGTTTCTCTTTAGCTAGATGAACCTTCGGTCTGAAGCAGCAAGGCAATGTAATCATTCCTCTTTGGCGAGTTACTTTGACAGAGGCTAACAAATGTATTTAAAGCTCCTGTTACTTTGATATACTTCAGAGGATTTTTATACCTAGTTGCACCTTTTCAGTTTAAGATGATGATCCAGATAATGGGTAACTTTCCTGGAGAAAGCCTTGTTTTCTTGCAAGCTGATATAGTGGTCACCTGATCTCAGGTAGGGCTTCTAAATTCCGTGCTCTTTTTTTTTATGGTTTTCATCCAAAACCCTGAAGTTGTGGATGTCCTGGAAGATGTCCCTATATCCTAATTAGAAGAACTGTATTTCATTTCTAATAAAATGGAGTTATTTTGGAGGAGGGTAGACTTTCAGAGCAGAAGGCATAAGGGGTAAAACAATTTAAGAAGGGATGAGAAAAAAATGAAAGCAGGGGTTCTAAAATCAGCTCCAAGATTATATTTTTGACAGGGGTTCCAAGAACGAGTATGACTTAGAAAAAGTAATGATATTTTTTTTTGCTGAAATTCCTGTAAGTTAGGTGTTCAAAAACCTCATCTAGTTCTATTTCAACTAAAGTTTGGAGGCAAATAGAACTTCTCAGGGTATCAAATTATTAAATGATAGTTTAATATCATAATCCTTAGGAGGAGATATGACAGCTTTTTCTTTGGCATCCTCTAAACATTTAATTCTTCCAGCTTTGAAATTACTTCTTGTCATAACAATCTTAATGGTTTTTTTCCTTTTCAGAGTTCCTTCAAAATGTAAATGAAGCATGTTTAATATGGGGGTCAAATGTTATTTTGGATTAAAGCAGTTTTAATCTGTCAAGAATGTTTTTGCTTTGCCAGACCACTTATTGTAGTTCTTTGGAAATTCTAAAAGTGTATCCTTAAATATACAAGCTAGCTTCAATGTGTAAACTCTGCAGTCAATGCTGCAATTTTTGCTCTGATTTTTAATATCTGTGATTTACTAATATATATATATATAAAACATAAGGCTTGGACAATAGTCTTCCTCCTCCAATGCTGCTAAGATGAACAGGTGATATGAAAACTTGTTTTACAAATTTTCTCTTGGGATGAGGTTGTTAAAAGTAAGCTGTTGCTACAGCTTGAAAACAGGATGGGTAGGAAAGATCTTTGGGCTGAAGGATAATTTCAGCCCTGTTCAGATGGTTCATGTATGATTTTGTGAGGAGGGTCTGTATTACTTAATGATGGTTTCCAGTCCTGTTCATTCACCAAAGCAAGCTGTAATATTGAAATATCCACCAGAACAAGGAAGAATAGGCAGAATTTTGTTCTTGTAGCAGTCCTCCAGGGCTTGCAGATGTCCTGTTAGTTCCTAGCTGTACTGATGTCAGTAGAAACTCTTCCTCTGATTCCAGTGGAAGCGGAGTATTTGGATTGTTTGCGTGAACTGCAGGGACTCTTTGTGGCAGGTGCTGTCAAGAAGGTTAATATACCTACAGATATTTAATGAAGTGGTTTGTGGATTTTGAAGACTAAGGGAACTTAATGATAGGCATGAATAGGGTGAAGGTCAGACTTACACCTTTCGTGGAGTCATCTTAGAGCAAATCATATGCTTGAATAAGTTGTTCCCAGTATTTTGGGCTACCCTGGCTGATGGAACTCCTGGGAGGTTTTTGCTTCTGTTGGACAGCTGTTGCTATCTCAGCTGTACGAGCGGATTGATACTTAAGAGTAAGGAAATTTAGATGAAGACAGTGAGTGAGTGTCTACCTAACAGTGTGCTGTTTTCCCTTGAAATCACGAAACACAAGGTGGCGTTGTAGCCAGGGCTGTAAGCAGAGTGTGCTGGGAGCAGGGCACTCTCTGATGGGCAGGGAGGAAGCAAATATTTACCGTGTATTTTGACTGATGTACACCTGAGGATTAATACGTTGTTATAGGTCAACGTGACTATTTATCAAATCTTTCACTTTTTATAAACGTGGTTTCGTTTGTGCTCTGCCTCTTCAGCTGAAATGCAGCCCACTGCTTCACAGTGGTGCTGGGGGCAGGGGGGGATGCAAAGGGGGTGCCTGCTTTACTTATGGGTCTGAAATAGCTGGTAGTGTTAGGTGTGCCATCGCTTCGTTTCAGCAAATGGACCAAAACTCTGACAGGAAAAAGCCTGTCTCATTAGGCACTCTTTTCTTTTCAATGTGCTCTCAATTAGATTGTTGTGGGTTGGTTTTGGTTTGGTTTTTTTTTTTTCAGCTGGGCTTCACAGAGCATTTGAGTTGCACAGAGTATTTTCAGACTCCAGCTCCACTGAGTGTCCTCTGTTGAAATCATGCCTCTTGCTCCTTTGCCTATTCCTGTTACTAAAAAGCAATATGTATTAAGACCGGCTTAAGAAGCTTTTCTTAAAAAGAAAATCTTCCTTGTTAAAAGCTTTTTTAGAATGGTTGAAACTCTTATCCAGGTCCTATGTTTAATTCAGTTGTTGGTGCATTTTAGGTTACTTCTGTGCTATAAACTAAGACTGATCACTGAAGAGAAAGCAGGGAGATAAAGTCTAGGAATGTTTGTGTTCCATTATATGGCTAGTCCCTAATGCCTTCAGAGAAACACGAACATGTATTTTAATTTTCCTCATTTTGTGATGAGATTGTTGGAAACTCCTCTGCAGAGCCCTGGATAGTTAAGATGAATCGCCGCCCATCATCTGTGCATCTCCTGCCATGGTAGGGGCAATCTATGCTTATGCTCTGATGTTTAGGAGTTCACCGTTCAGTAGCTTGGTCAGGGATGGCTGGCAGCACTTAGGTGTGAAGCAGAGAAAATTACACCGCAGTAGAAAAGGGCAGTCAATGTTGAATTTCAGTTCCTTGTAATACACTGGGCACCTTATGTCCCAGTACAAAGCAGATGGCTCTTTGTCGGTGACTGATGACTGTTGTCTGCCTGTCCCTAGGGCAGAGCAAACTCCATGCAAAGTAGTCCAGCTCTGTTGGAGCATGGCTGGTGGGGAGCTGAGCTGCCTTTTGTGCTGGGATGTGTGCTGAAGTGGCTTTGCAGGCCACAGGGGCGGATGGGTGCTGTGGAGCTATGGTTATGCCTTTGAGGTGAACTCTTCTGTGCCATAGTATTGGGCAAGGCTTTGCTTTGGGTTTTGTAATGAGCAGCTGTGAAGAAGCCTGTCCAAGTCTGTCATGATCATTACTGCACATTAGGGCAGCCTTTTAATCTTTGTTCCTCAGGGATACAGTTCTCTGCAGATTTCTCTTCTCTGCTAAGAATTTATTGAGAGCTTTTATCATCTGTTGAGGTTCTATTTGATGGGTCACCTGTGTGAGTGCAAATGCTATTCCTCCTCTTATATTTTGCCATGGTACCATTCTTTCATAAACACTAATATTAGACCAAAAAACTCCATGCAGTATGTCTTTCTGATGTGGGTTTTTTATATACTGGTATAATCTACAAGTGAGATATATTCAGAACAGTTTCCAGATTCTTTTAGAAGCATATGTTTTAGTTAATTTTTGATGGTTGTAATGTGAAGTTTAAACTCTTTCACAGGAAATGAGATCTGAGCTTTGATTCAAGTGCATCCATATGTCACCCTCACCTCTGCTGTCTTCTGTTGATGACTCTTGCTTACCTGTCCAGGTACCTTAGATTTTCATGCCACCTCTTTTCCTGTGCTGTTAGGGGCCACGTGAGCTCCTTGCATGCTCTTGGAGGAATAAGCAAAGTGAAGAAAAGGCAGCATTTCACAATGGTAAAGGAGACAAAAGATCAAAGATGACTTGCACAGTTCTAGGAACAAATACAAAGACAAATGCTGGTTTTGTTCCAAATTGAAAAATCCCTCAGCTCTACAAGAAGAGATCTGTTCTTTTCCCCACCTTCCCGAGTTGTTTAGGATCTATGAGTGCTGAAGGCACCAGACTTTTTTTTTTCTTTTTCCGTGGAGATCCCAGGAGCCTTGCCTGACCACAGGACTCTTGCTTCCAAGGGGTTTGTCTTTCTCTCTCTTTGCTTTCAGAGCATCTTTAAAACAACTCTGCCCTGTTCAGCATGTTGAAGTTGGCTGTCTAAATTGTAGCTAAATCAAAAACATAGCTGATGATTTGGACAGATACAAGCTCTGTGGGATTCTTGCCAGCATTATGTTTGCTTCTGTCTTCATAAAAAGTAGTCCTGGGAGAGATTTAGGCTTGCAACTAGTAAGAGTCTGACAAAAGCATGTTGCTTTTATATATGTTTTTTTTTAGAAAACTTATTTTTCTAGTCAGCCAGCTCCATGAGTTATTTCAGACCATGGTATGTTGCTTGCTTGTTGATCAGATGCACAGCATGATAATGTCTTGAAAGAAAATGGCTTGTTTCTGTGCCCGGCAGATTTTTTGTAATTGGATGCAAGTGACTAAAATTGGGCAGTGTCCACCCTGGGCAAGCCTCCGTGTCTGGCTTGCTGATGTGGTGGATGTGAGTGCCCACGCTGGGAGCAGGCTGTGCAGATTGCTCAGGATTTTGATATGGGAAAGGTGAGACTGTCAGTAGGAAAAGTTGCTTGTTGCTTTATTGACAGGAGTTTTTTACATTGTTCAGCACTGCTTAAGACAATGAAGAGTATGAAATATTTTGGGGATCTCTCATCAACAACTTACTTTGGGCACATGACCGATTTTAGGCACCTGAGCCTAAATATGGTAAATGAGGGTTCAATACGGTAACAGTGAACTTGGAGAAAGTGTGACTGTTGCATGGGACTTAAATGACTTAAAGTTGAGTTATGATTTTGTATTTCCCATGGGACTGTGGGTATGCAGCTTATTCTTTGCCTCAGTTTTCTGCTGCTGATACTGGTAAGAGCATTTGTTAATTGCCACACATTAAATACTGCAGTATGTAAGCCCTACATCAATAGAGACTGTGTAAAGGATTAACACAATTGAAACTGTAGGTAATCCTGATGGTGTTGGGCCAAATTTGGGTCAAGTCTAGTAGTAATAGAGCAAAGCTGATAGTAAGATGCAGCTTGCTGAGGCAGACTGATGGATGGACTAATTAACAGAGTCACAATAACTAATTGGCAGAGAGATCATTGAACATATTGTGGACACAAGGCTGTAGTTATCAGGGCTCTCATGTGAAAAGGAAGGCAAGGCAGGCAATCATATACTAGAAACTTAAGGTGGCAAGAAGCTTTTCTTTAAAGAAAGATAGGAGTAAAGTAAGGTGGGAGTAGGAAAGAAAATGAGGTGCATTTACCAGCAGCCCATTTTAGCACTCTCTTGGAGAGAATTCCTTCTATATATGGATAGATTTTGGGGGTGTTTTTCTCCTGTGTGTCAAAGCCCTGTAAAAGCAGCCTCGTTATTGATTCTCTTCTCACTGGCTTGTTACCCATGCTGTTCCTGAAGGCTAGAGTTTCCATACAGACAATTCAGAAACTTCTGCGTGCAATTAATCTCTTCCATTTAACAGCTCTCTTCTGCTTTCCTTTACCTTACAAGGCAAACAGGCCCAAACAGTATTGGGAAAAAAATGTGTTTATGGAGAGATGGGCTCTAAAACTGCCATCTACCTTGGAGACTAAGGGCATGCTCAAATATCCAAGGCTGATGTTAAAATTACATACTCAGTAGACCCAGGAGTCGTTTGACAATGTCTGTTTTTATGCAATCCTTCACTCTCCCTGCAGTGGTTTGCTGTTCCCAGGATAACAAATTGTTCTTGCTTTTCATCATCTTCACGAGGCATCTTCCCTATTCTTCCTGCCTGGTATGTTAGGACTGGCTGATTTCTCTGCGTGTGCCTGAGGCAGAGTTTGCTACTTTGCTCTCTCAGGTTTAGTACTGCACTATTGTAGTTGCATGGCTTTGGGATCAGAGCAGGCTTGGCTGCCTTGGAGCACAGGCATGGCTGGCAGGAAACTGGCTCACTGAGGATGAAGACAGAGCCATGTTGCTGGCCAACAGCCACCAGAAATATCTGGGATATTATTTAAAATGATGCTGGAAGTCCTTTCCACTAGCTGGATTTAAGTATTTCTAGGAGTTAACATACAAAGACAGAACAAGATAAGTATTTGTCTTTGTATCATATATCAGGTCAGTGGCAGAGTAGGGAAGAGAAGAGATCTAGGTTCTCCCCTGTGTTTCTACTCTTTTCCCATCGACAAACTCTTGTTGACCCTGCTGTCTCCCAGCTAGGTGTCTCTGTTCGTCTGACCCTGAAGGCAAAAGGGGCAAGGAGCTGTAGGATGGAGCCCAAGCTAATAAGCTCGGTAAGGTATGCTGCCTTGGGCTTTTCCTCTCTGAACTTCACCTGCAAATTTGCTATGCCTTTCACTCGGGGAGATAAAGGCCCAGTGAAGGCATTTCTCAGCTGCATCATTGTTTGTCTTAAACCATTCCAAAGCCTCACTCTTGTTTTTGAAGACTACAATCTGCCTGAAGTACTCCAGTGTTGCACTTGCGAAGCTGCAAGAAGGTTTTATAGCAATTCTGAGTTAGTTCCCCAACCACCAGGCCAGGTAATGCACGTGTCTGGTGCCAGCACTCCTGGCTGTAATTTGTCTGTACTTCTACTTCATCCCTGCTTTACTTCCTCCTTTTTAAGACCAGTAATATTTGGATGGTAATTCTAGCCTCAAGGCTTGTAAAAAATTCATTAAAGGGCTTGCCTTTTGAAGTGGAATTAGTACTTTGTTAAAGCTGTTTGTGTTCTGGGTCATGAACTATTTGATCGGAGGCCTGTGTACATCTGGGCTGTGCTAATTAAAGCTGCCTGCCCTGGAGCACAGAAGCAGAGGCATCAGCTCAGTGCACTGAGCAGCTCCTCAGATCCCAGTTGCAAAACGACCTCTAGCTTCTCTGCTGGATGCCGACTGCCATCAGACAAACCTCCAGAGTAGGAGGATGTGCCCACTTGTATAGTAATTTCCTGTATCCCAGTATCCTCACTGTTAAACCTCCTCAAGGCTTTCTCCCTTAAGGCTTTTTGCTCTTGAGAGAGAGAGGTCTATATGTTGTCTAGTTCCTTGCCAGAAGCCTGTGTTATAATAAATTCCCCATTCAGAGATGGAAATTGTGCGTCTTCTAGTCCTGTGGGACTTTGTCATTTCCTTCAAATGCCATATCCCTGGCTCCTGATTGCATTCAGTAGGGGCTATAGCATGGGATTACTGCTTCTTAAATACACGCTTCTGCTTTCCAAACCCAAGTTTCTTATTAATGCAAAAGTATAGCTGAAATAGTTGCTTGTCTGGAGCTCTGGTTCCATGTTTTCCTGTTGAATCATGATCAGAAGTGACATGGGGACAATACAGCTAGAAATCATGGAGTTACTAAAAGGTGCATCAGTTTGTTGTTTCCACTGTTGACATCTTTTCTCAAGCTCTTTATAATCTTTTAAGGAACCTCAGTGTTAAGTTGGGCTCCTTAAAAGGCTTTGGCAGCAAAGGACTAGGTTTCTTTAAATTGCTCAGCTTTCATAGATCCACAAATAGCTAAACTTTCCAAAATTATTCTGAATGCTATGAAGTATGTACTGAAAGCTCAAAAAGATGTTCTGGATGGTTTTCTGAAAATAAGCCACTCTTATATGGACCACTCTGGTGTACAGTCATGACATATCTCAATTATTAGGCGTGGGTGCTTGTTTGCTGCCAGCATGTATGATTTGCTTACTTCAGGTAAGAACTTGCTGTAATGCAATACTGTAAGTAGGCAATAGGAGTAAAACTGGTTAGATTACACTCCGGTCACTTATGCTAACCTGAGCTAAACAGGTGCTTCAAATGAAAATTTATCTGAATTTTTAAAAGTCTGAACTTTGCAAAATAAAATTGTAATACTCTAGGGCAAGATCTTTCTATGCAAGCTACATTTGAGATACTGGCTGTGGCAGTAACTCCTAGCTCTGCAGCAGGCTTTTACATATGAGGTACGTAAAAAACAATATTTGGCATTTTGGCACTGTTTGTATATCCCCTTGAAATAGCCCCATTAATCCATTACTTTAGGGGAATGATTTATAGATTTCATTCTTGCACAAGCAGAAGATGTCACAAAATCCATGAAGGTTCTTGATGAAGTCCATCTGAGCTTTCGTCCGTAACAGCACAGTTGTTAGCATGACACGAGCAGCTGAACTTTCAGGTGCTGAACATTCAAAACATCCGATTTATGTGACAAATGCAGAATTTCTTGAGAGAATAGAGACCAGTCAAGAGGAGGAAGATCTCTTTTAGGAGTGTTGTTGAGATATAAAGAAGTAAAGGAGCTGGTGATTAGGCACAACATAGAAATCATAGAAAATCAAATCTGCCTTCCTGGTTCTTGATGTCTTGGTGAAGTGTTTGAGTTGTATAAATCACTTAACTTTTTTTTATGGCTTACTCCTGAACTAAAATGAAAATCCTTCGGTATCAAACTGTTCTTGACAAACATCTCAACCTTTTCAGAAATACTTCTGGGACTATTGTCCTTTAAATTTTAGACAAACTGATTTTAGTGTATTGGCCTCTTTGGCTTCTGCTCTCAAAAACAGTAGAACAGACTGAAGTTTTGAACTCCTCAGATCTTGTCCACAGCTACTCCCACAGCTTGGCATTAGTCTACAAATGGTTCTGGTTGGCCTTGGCTGCTTTTCTTTTTGCATGGAAAAAAAAATTAATCCTAGTGTAGTTATCAACAGCAAAGTCCACTATTCAAAACGGAGGCTTCTTAACTCCCTATATGGTGTGAGTCTTTGCAGTAGCTTACTTTGATTAAATACAAATCATCCAGGAGGCTTTTTCCCCTTTCTCAGCATCTCTTTTGGCAGAGCCTCCATCTGTGGTTAGTGCTGGAGAGCCTGGCTGCTGTTTCAAGCTGAAAAGAATGCCCACCGTGGGATATGGTGAATAGCTCTATTCATAAGTCATCTTGCCCTCCCCCTTCCTCCCTCCAGCAATGCACTCAAAGTCTCCATGATACTCGTACAACCTTGGGTATAGCACACTGAGTGGTGTGCAGAAGAGCACGGTACAGTCTGTCCTGAGGGGTGGAAGCAGCACGTAGCTGCTGCTCGTGAAGCACATCAGAAAAGAAGTTCATACACCTCATTCTTTATTTCCTTCTTGAGCGTAACCCTGGTAGTCGCCTTCTCCAAGGTCCAATTCTTTCCACTTATGCAGTCTATTGGCTCGGTTTTCTGTCCTAGCAGGCTTCTTGTATGTGGAAGGAAAAGTGTCATCCCCTCCTTTGGACACAGAGCCAATACTATGGGTAGCTGAAGGAAGTACCTGCTGTGTGCCTCTGATTACCTTGATTGGCACAATAAGGACTGCTGGTCCTGGACTTGGGAAAGGACTTCTCTGATGATTTTTTTATATTGAAAAATATTCTCTTTCATTTTACACTGTCATGAAATTTGAGTGTTGGAAAGCTTGTCAAATTCACAAGCTATTCTGTCTTTTCTGGTTTATTTCACTAGCAGAGAAGAAAATGTGGGGCGTAGGAGGGAAAGCAAACAGAAGGTGGGAGGGGAGAGGATATACAGGAGTACAAAAAAATTTTAAGAAGTTAAAAATGGAAGTGAAACTTCCTGAAACTAACTTTTATAGAATTATGTAAGTAAACGTCAGTCCTGAAAAGAATGATTTTCATGGCTTTCATTTTCTGACCAACTTTTTTTTCCAATAGTGGAACAGCATTTTTTGACCAGGATGGAGGCCTTGTCTAGTCATTCCACTCATACTGTTCTCCCGTGTCCTTGTCATGATACACCAAGCTATGTGGTGTCAGGAACTAGTTTACTCTCCCATATAGTTGCAGCCAGTTTTTTAGGTCACTGCACTTTCAGCAGAATGTAATCTTTCATAATGGTGCTTTGCAAGAAACTGTGGACACGTGAGTATCCTCTCAATTTGTGAGGCTTTGAACTATTTGTCTATAAATTGTATTGGTTTATGAATTGACACTTAAAGTATTCATCCAGTTGAGTTCCCACAGAGCAAAACATCTAAATTTAGGATATTTTTTCCCTTCCCTCTATTTAGAAGGAAATTTGTTAGAATTAATCTTTTGCTTCTCAAAGATGTGGGTGACCAAAATTGAAAGTTCACTTTCTTGGTACTTGACACTCTGTCACTCACCAGAGGAATAACTTTAGGAGGCTGTTAATGTCATTGGTAGTATTTGAGGTTGAGGACTTATTCAGAAAGAAAAGTAAATAAAGTTATTAATAGAAGTACATAAAGTTGAGCGATCAGCACAATGTACTAAATCTTAACTCCCCTAATCTGCATGCAAGAGAAAGGTGGACTCATACAACCAAACCTGAGCCCACTTTCCTGTGTCACTAGGAAGAAATCTGGCTGTTGAACAGTGCTCAAAGTATGACATTCCTAACAGAATGGGCTATTCTAAGTTGTGTGGAGTTCATGCTACCACCTTCTCCTTTGAGAAGTGTCAGTGTGAGAGTGACACCCTGCAGCCAGGGTCAAGCTCAGAGCCCTATTGAAGTAAGCATTGTTGTGTGCTGAACAGGAGACAATCCTTGTCTTGAAGAATTTAAAAATGTGAGGGGAATGTACCCATACAAACTACCTGCCTGACAGATGCATTGTGGGTCACCTTATGTGAGGTTGTGGCACCGAACCCTCAAAGTAGCAGGCTGTAGGTGAAGTACACATTAGATTTGTTTTTACTGATAACTCAAGACTGCAATTGTTAGCTGTAACTTTCCTGTCACATTAATAAAGTTTGCAGCACTCTGCACTTCCTTTCATGTGGAAGTGTATCTATATTCCCTTATTTCAGATCAGGGCATTTTCTAATCCTGCAGGAAATGAAGGGGAGGGTTTTGGTGTGAAGAATTGCCAATAGAAATACTAAGAAGCTGTGAGGATGTCAGTTAAACTATACCAAAATAGAATTTCAGCATTAGATCTACCTCAGCTCTCCTCTTCCTCCAGACTCAAGAAGTGTCCTGTAGCAGAAGCTTGAATTGGGTTTTTCTGCTTCACTCAATGAGCTGCTTTGAGGTTTTCTTAGGATTATATATGCTTCCAGATGTAGTTCCAGTCAGATGACTGCATGTTAGCTGGAAAATGTGATCTGAAGAGATGGTGGATGACTAGAGACTGTTTGTTTTTCATTTAGAGTTCTGATTTCACAGCTAGAGAAAGTCATGGCATTTAAAGTCACTCCTTCTCCTTCGTGGCCCACTATTTACTTCTGCAGGAACATGCTGAGACCAGCTAGGTAAGATGATAGAATCTACCACTTCATGAGTAAAACTTCTCAAGTGGAATTGAGGATAAAGACAGAAAATAGGCTGTGGGTGGTTCCACACCCCCCACCCTCCTGCTTGGCCCTGAGGTTTCTTCCTTTTGCAGTCTGGTAAATGTTTCTCCCGTCTCCCTAGTCAGTCATAAAATAAAGCACTCCTAAACTTCTGGCTGCCCTAGGCAACTCCTTATTCCCCCTGCAGAGCAGAGCTCTGTTGTACTAGCAGTCCCAGGTTCAGTGCTTTATATTTTGTTGTGTGACCACTGTACATTTGCAGAGCATCTCTTCATTTAGGAACCAAACTGCCTTTTCTACTTCTAAATTGTCCCTGCAAGTGGGACATCTTGACTGCACCAGCAAGTGGCTGAGACCAATGGTAATAGTGACAGACTCATAGGTGTGGTGGGAGGTTCAGAGGAGTGCTGTAGTCTGCACTTCAGTCAGCCGAAATGCTCTGAATTCTTTACTTGCAACTCACGGGTTTGTCTGTCTTCCGGACACACAAACCCCTGTCACAATATTATTAAAGGGATTAAGTGGTACTTCAGTGGAAGTGGCATGTTTCTATGCCACACAACTTGTGTTTTAACAGAAAATTCTTCTAAACATATCCCCAGATAGAAGTAGTAATTCACTGGTAGCACTACTTCTTTCCAGGACAATGGAATTAGTGACTAAAGTAAGAGCAATCCTGAGAAGGCTCTTAGCAGAGCACCAATAACACTTTCTCAATGGGAAAAGCAGAGCTCCTATTGTTGTAGACTGAAATGCTGTTTTTAATGACACCTTAAAAGGGTACCCATGTGTGAAGAAACCCTTTGGTATTTTGTCATGCACATATATGCTAGAGTAGTAATCCACTGAGTGATACTGAATACTCAGATAATGATATTCGGCTTTTAAGATGTATCTTTCTCTTTTGAGTTGTTTCATAGTTTAAATCCATTGCTAATTATGAGTGTTTATAGACTCAGACTTATTCTTCTCCCTTTGGCTTTGTCCCTTCAATTTTTCCCCAACTACAAGAGGAGCTTGTAAGTGCTGAGCCGCTCTGAAACCCCATATTTTGATCCAGGCCATAGTCCTTTTTTCCTGAAGCCACTTGGCTGCCATGAAAGAATTGGGTAATAACTACAGAGCCAGGAACACTTACTTCAGATGAACAGCATGCCTGAAAGCTGACAAGCTATGGGCTGAGCAGTTCACTTGGAAAATTTCTTCAGAAGTCACTGAGAGACGTGAATTTTAGGAGAGAATTGCCCTAGGAGAAGCCTGGGTTGCGTACCTTGTAATCTCTTTACAGATTGACCCATGATGGCAGCTGCATATTTAAATCAATAGATGTATCCTGTAGCTCAGCTCTTTCTTTATGATGACTTTACACNCTTTTTTCCTGAAGCCACTTGGCTGCCATGAAAGAATTGGGTAATAATAACTACAGAGCCAGGAACACTTACTTCAGATGAACAGCATGCCTGAAAGCTGACAAGCTATGGGCTGAGCAGTTCACTTGGAAAATTTCTTCAGAAGTCACTGAGAGACGTGAATTTTAGGAGAGAATTGCCCTAGGAGAAGCCTGGGTTGCGTACCTTGTAATCTCTTTACAGATTGACCCATGATGGCAGCTGCATATTTAAATCAATAGATGTATCCTGTAGCTCAGCTCTTTCCTTATGATGACTTTACACTCATGTGAGGACAGATGTGAGACACGAATACCCATCTTTTGGGGCTGGACTGGGTTGGCTGACCCGTCGAGTCTAAGCATAGAAGACTTGACCAGAACCCTAAGCATACTGCAATTCAACAGTTCTTTTCAAAGATTTGTCAGTAACTGCAATGGTCTCTTATTTTCATAGTTTAGAAGTGTGAATTAGCATGTCCAATAAGGGACATATTCTTCCTACTTCTTTCAGTCCTCTGGAAGGACACATTCTTCCGGTGGAAACTGTCAGATCTGAGCCTTAAGCCTGGTCCTGCAAAATGCAGCTAAACTCTCGTGCCACTGCCAGCTTGGCATGCTTGCCTGAAGCATGGAATCTGTGGAACAGCCAACATTACCGGAGGAGAGAATCTCCTACATCACTTTGAGGCATCACTTTCTACCACGTGGGCTAGGTGCTGGCTGCTTCTCTGTTTGGGCTTTCCAAAGGGCTGGGAACCCATTGCCTAATTCTCTGAGCAGGTACAGGTGGGGGGATCTCACTCACCTTGCAGGGTCATCCACCCTTTGCTTCCAATGTAATTTCTTAGAAGAAGAGACAATGGCTGTGTTTTTTGCTGATGATGGGATTTGTTGGCCAGTTGCCAGCTGGATATGAAACATAATAATCCTGAAAATCGAGCAGAACCTGGAAGTTGTATAACGCTAAAGCTGAAGAAATAGAAAAGCTGGGATAATAAAAGACCGTGTGGGCCAGAGATTAAACTGGTCAGTGAGTGAGATGTAAGGCAAGGCTTGGTTGAGCTCACATGGCCAAAGCTGGCAGAAGCAATTGGGTACTGTTGAAAGAAATGTTGTTCTGGTTAACATAGTGGAAGCCTCATAAGTTGAAAGTCACTAAGGAAATAAGAAACTTTGGCTCCAATGCGGTAGGCAGTATGTGAGGGTGCCTTTGTTCAGTTCCAATTTGTTTTGTTTTCACTTGAGTTACTGTTTCATCAGTGCTGTCCTTGAAACCTTGGCTGTTATCCAAGGAGGAAAGCTGAAAGTGATGTGGGGAAGAGAGCCCTTCCATGAGGCTTTGAAACAAAGCTGTTGGTAACCTAATGCTATCACAGAGGCAGCTGATTAGTATTTTAACAATTTTCAGGTGTGTCTGAACTGTCACATGATGGGGCCTTTTCCAATGGATTTCTAAACTTACTTTGAGAAGCCTCAAATCTTTAGTGTGTGGTGCAGTCCTCTATGGACTGCTTTGAGAGCGTAAAGCCACTAAGCATATTTGTGGCCAGTTATAAATCTTAGCAATTGTTGCTCCTCCTGGAGCTGTAAGTTGGAGAATAGAGATAAATGACTGCCCTTCCACAAAAGATGTCTGCCAAAATTCTTGATGTCTGCCTAATCACCCTCTCATTTTGGAAAAAAATATTTATCTGTGTCACAGGAGCTTTCCATATATAGAGCTATTCTTCAGCCCTGCTCTCTTACAAATCTATGCATTAGTGCTAATTTAATTTAGTACATCTGGGAGTAAAAAATCTGCTCTTTAAAAGAGAAAGGTTTTTAAGTTCCCATTGATCTGTGAATGCAATGTACTTGGCACTCCTAACTCTTACAGACACATAGCTTGAGCCTGTACCTGCCTCTTCTGTAAATATAGGTTTGGGCCACTTGGTTATCCAGGTTGGGGTCCAATCCAATGTCAGTGGGGTGCAGAACGTCACATTCCAATTTACTTTAATCAGGGATGAATCAGAATCTCTGTTGCTTAGAGACACTTTTTCTAAGTAGGCTTTTGAAACAGCAGGCTCTGTAGGAGCTAAAAGACAGTTTGAGCTTCAGATGAGAACTGAATTTAGTGTTTGCTGTCATGATTTGATTTCTCAAGCAGCTGCCTCTGAACAGGGGAAACTTTCAAATCCATCTTTGGTCTCTGGATGGCTGGACACCCTTTTTCTGAACTGGAGTCTATTGCTATTTCCATCCTGCTTAAAGGTTGCTAGTCTGAAGGTGAAATATTATCTCCCTTGGAGACTGACTCAGCTACAGTCAGTCTCACTGGCAGTAGGTCTTGAGGTTCAGTCACCCATAAAACACTTGCCCAAAGCTTCTGGTAGATTCTGGGAATATTTGTTTTTGAATAAGAACTTCTGTGGTACTGTTAGCTCCATACACATTTTTGCTGTGCTCTGGGTCTAAAACGCTTGACTATAATTTTTGAAAATTCTATCTTGCCAACTGCAGTAAGAAAAAGGCTTGTTCTTAAAACCTAAAACCAAATCTAAGATTTCTTCCACGTACCAGCAATTGTATGACGCTCTTAGTTGTATGGTTTAGTTTTAGGTAGTCCTGCAAGGAGCAGGGGGTTGGACTTGATGATCCTTATGGGCCCTTTCAGCTAGAGATATTCTATGATTTTATTCATGCTAATGCCTCCCCTGAGCCAAAGAAGGTCTTTGCAACTACCAGTAATAAAAGGTAGGTCTATAGCATGCTCTAAGGTAGGAGTATGTGGGAGTTGTAGGTACTGGAAGCAGCTGGACTGTGAAGCTCTATCCAAGGTAACTTTCTCACAAGAGAGCACAGTAGCTGCTCCTATCTTGGGCAGAAACGATTGATGTAAGAATCTGAGATTGTTTCAAACAAGCTTGAAGAAGCTGGCTCTGCAGCTGTGCTTCGTTCTGCAATATATGTTTAGGCCACAGAGGGTAGCCCTTGCCTCTAAGCAGAAAACTGGTATTCTGTTTATTCTCAGAGCAGGTACAGCACAAGTGTCCATGTGCTGTTCTGAAATCGAAAAGCTGTGTAGTTTTGAGAAGAGAAAGCAAGTCCCATTGCCCACCTTGAGTGAATGAAGAAGCCAACATCTTGTCTATGGCCTTAAAGTGATAAGGGACAAAAGGAAGGAAAAACAGTAATGGAGTAGGTGAATACTAGCTGCTAACTAATTTAAAAACGCACATATAACAAACGTAACTGGGACAGTCTGTCTACACAGGGTTCAGGTGTGGCAGTTCCTGATCTGAAGCAGATTGAACATGGAGGTAAATTGACTTGTATTGACAAGTTCTGCCTCTTGTCAATGGTGACAAATCCTGGATGGACAAAGCCACAAGAGGCAAAGCGAAGTGTGCCTTTTCATTCTTGTTAGCTCGGAGCAAGCAGAACTTACAAGAGCTGTGCAGATAGTCACAGGCGTTTGTCATGCGGTGAAATGTAACACACAGGTCCTTGGTTTAGGTACCTTGTGTGGGGCTCTGGAACTGGTGACAATAAAACTCCATCTGCATTTCTGGTGTACTGGAGCTGTGTTGTCTTCCTGAGAGCTATACAGTTCAAAGGGCTACAGCTAGTGCTGCTTTGCTACTCTAGGGTGCTCACTCGGAACAGTTCAAGATAATTTTAACATCTGAAGTCATGTTTAGGCATCTATGTCTATGTAACATCTAAGTGTGGCCTGAGGAAGTGTTCACTTTTTTCATTATAGGATTTTAAGAGGCTGGACAAAAGAATGCTGAATACATGAACAAACTGTACTATTGTAATTCAGCTTTATTGCTACTCCTCCACTTTGAAGCTGAGCAGTTAACTTCTTTGCTGTCCTCATTTCCCTGGAAACATGCTTTGTATGGGTATGGACTTCTGAACCAAACTGACATGCAGAGTATGTGCAGAACTGAACAACTGGAAGCCTGGCCAGCAAAGCAAATGTGAGAATTGTCGTTGCTGTTGAAAGGGAAATGCCAGCGAGAAGGCTATCATTAAGTCATGGCTGGCAAGAGAAACGGAGTCAGACAACTGGGTGTCTTTGGGAGTTGCCCATGGAGAATACAGACACGATTAAGGAAGGATAAATTGGCTAGCAAAGCCTGAGGAGGTGGACTAATACATAGTGTAGCCTTCCAAAGTTGACCAAATCCTCAGGAAAACCATAATTGCCACTGAGCACCAAGGAGTAGTTCTTTAGTTTGGCCAGATTCATGTTTGTTCAAATTAGCAAAACTATGACTCTAGGCTGAGTGACTCCACGCTGTTCTTGTCAAGGCTTTTCATTCCAGAGGCAAATGCCTGAGCTTGAAAGGAGGAGAGAAAAACGACTTCACACAGCTTAAGCTACCAGGAGCTCTTGTAAGAGGGCAGATGGCGATGGTACATGTTGCAGGCTATATGTTTTCCTGTTACTCCTGTATGGAACCTCATAACTTCTTCTGTTAAAGCATTTTTTCTGAAGGCACCTAATCTCTAGATATTGAGGGAGGGATGCTGACCTCACCTCCTGGAGTACCGAGGAATTGATCCAGCCACTTATTTAGATGTTATGTTCTGAAGTTTATTCACTGTCTCTGCTAAGAAAATGTGTCGTCTTTTAAACTTATATTTTTTCTGGCTTAATATTTAGCTGTTAGTTCTTAATAAGATTTTTGCCTTGTAGTAGCTTAAAAGCCATTTAATGCTTTGTAGATTTTCTTCATAAAGGCACTGGCATTCAGGAATTCGAAGGACCCCAGATGCAGACTCAATGCTATTAGAGAACAGGTTTATTTCCAAGGGAGGATCTGAGGAAAAATTTTGGATTCAGTTTGAGTCTTAGTGTTTGGTGCATGTCTGGGCTTGGGAGGGGCAGGGTATGGCAAGAATGCATTTGCGCTATATTTCTTTGCAAAATTGAGTGGAATAGGTGAAGAGTTTGTTCCGAGGAGCTTGGATATTTCCTACTACTCTGAATTGTTGTGGAAAAATACCTAGGGCTGCTAAACAGCTACCGCCCTAACAACAGGGGAATAGAGATCTTGGTCGGCATTCAAGCTGTATCATGTAGTGATTTAAAGGGACATGGATAAATAGTCATCTTAATGTACTCTTGTTACTTTCCATTTACTTGTTACTGGTTTTACATAGTAGGTTATTTTTACTTTAAGTCTCTTTTTCCAAGTGTTTTACAATTTATGTTCATGACTATGTTTTAGCAATAGTACTTTAAATTGTGAACTTCTTATGGAAGCACTGGCATTAGGCAAGCATTTGCCTTTCAGTGCTGCATTCGGCTTCGTAGTAAGCGGTTGTGTGTGCATAAAGGAAGAGGTGCTTTGGCCTTGGTGGTTTTGCTGAGGACATGCATATTCAAGTTATACAAATTAAGCTATGTGCCTGCACCAGGGAAATGCTGATCTACAAAGACAATAGGTAATTACTAACAATGTGTGCTGTTAAGGCAGAAGGGAGATCTAGCTAGTTAAAAAATATTGTACGGAAGTGCTGAAACAGCACTGTAAAAGCATAGGAGAGACTAAGTGACCTTGTAGTGATGATGAGTTGACCTACTTTGCACTTTTCTTGCATCAGGCTGCTCAGTAAATCTCACAGTACCCTAACAAGTCACCAGGGTATGACTTCTTCCCTTTTTGTGCTCTCTTTTTTGAGCTCCTGTAAGTTGTAATAATCACTGGACTGTTGCTATGAACTGATCCTGCTTGCATGATCATTGGGTGATAATTCATTTGCTTTATTTTGTTACCTATAGTTCCTTTCTCCCCACTCCTCTCACTTTCCTTCCTTGGTGCCACTCTACTTTTTAGATGTAGATCAGTGTGCCCTGTGCTCTGTGAGGTGAGATGGGCTGAGGTTTGGCCTACTACACCGGTCTAAGAAAGTTATGCAAATTATTTCCAAATCTAATGAATCTAGGAAATATAAGACTAAATGTTGTGTGTGTAGAATAACTGGATTCAAATTTGCCTTAAAGTGGTTTCAATACTTCAGGTTAAAATTACGGATGGGAGTATACGAGAGTGGGGAACAGCATAGACACGGATGGGTTTGATGCTACCTGTTGGAAAACATCAGAAACTTTCCACCATCACTTTCCTAATGTTACTTGCTCTGACTCAGGTGTCATTTAAATGACCATGTGACATTGAGATCCCTTTTTCTCCTGCTTCATCATCTTTTGAGACCCAGACAGCTTGTCCTAAGAAGAGCTCAGGGGGACGGAGCTTCAGTTCCACTTGTTTGGAACAAACCAGTATTTCGCATCACTAGTGACACCCAGTAAAGGATTTCTTGAGAGCCAGGCCACTGAGAAAGTAGCCTCTTGTGGAACTCGCCATTTCTGTTCAGTGCAGATATCTGTCTATGCTGTATACACTGGCGCATAGTAGATGCGAACTGTTCCTGCCTGCTATGGAGTACTCGATGCAACAGGAACTGAATTATGATAATTCACCAGTACCCTCATGTGTCTGCAGTTAGGTGTTTGCTCAGAATGCACATCTTGGAAACTAGCCTGGGTTTATTTTGGGTTTTGTTTTTTCCTTTTGGGGTGAAAAATGAGGAAGTGGAACCTTGTTTAGCGATAGCAGGCTCTTTAAAATAAGCCCAGTAGCTTATTTTTGGTGCGCTTTTACTTCTGTAGTGTTTAAAGAGCGTCATTGCATTATGTGACTAAACTCTGAAATGGCATGCTCTCTCATCTTCCCTCCAGTGGTAGCACTGTGTATACAGCGGAGTGTGTATTTTGGGAGTGTTTTCTGCTCTGTTTGCATTATTTAAATATAAATACAGTGCTACAAAGAGAAGGCTACAGATGAAGGTGAGGAAGTCTTTGCTTACTTTCTGAGTGTGCATAAAAGCATCAGGCTAGGCCTGGGATTTGCATTGTCTTCTCTGCAGTTGTACCATTCTGGCCAAACTGTAGATTTGCACTTTGTCATGTGCACATATCTGCCATAGCAGCAGCCCTATCATTAGCCCTATCATTATGCCTAAAGCTTCACCTTTTCCTTCTATCTTCTTGTTAAATTCACCTACAGTGATTGTAAATCAGAAACTGCTATTAAAGTCAGTGAAGTAATGCCATAGCCCTCTAGCTTTCCTTACTGTTCCCACAAAGGAATAAGGAACTGTCATTTGTTTTGTAAAATTCTGTGGACTTGCTCTTCCTAAGCAGGTTTCCTCCGATCACTACTTATATGAGAAATTTGGCAAAATTCTGTTACTGTTTCTTAATTTATGCTTAAATGCGTGAGAATTGAAACTTCAAACCTGATCAATGCAAAATGAGAAGAAATGATAGCAGAGCCTAGTTAGGAGAATGGGGACCACTTGTAACTGGTCTTTCATAATTGCTTTGCCTTGTAGCTATGAGTTTGGCCTGAGTTTTAGCTTTTGCTGTACTGAGAAGAAGCAAAAAACTCTGCACCCAGAAATGGAAGAAGTCTTCGTGTAATGTGTGGTTCTCCAGTGGTGCACACTTATTGTATGTGAATGGCATGTAGTCAGAGTCGGGACATTGGTTTTCATCCCTAAAGACATGCTGTTTCCCCCACCTGTGTCACTAATCTCACTGTATGTGGGTGCCCCAATGACTTCAGTTCCCCTGCTTTGACTGGTTTAAGATTGGAGAAGACCGTTCCCATCTCCGGAAGGTCCATTCTGTTGCTATACTCCACCTTCCAGTGACCAAGGACTCCAGCAGTAACAAAATACAAAACCAGTAGTGCGAAGTATAACCAGCTACAGGGCAGAAAAGGATTTAATGAAGCGGATTCCTGTGCAACCCCATCTTGGATACTAAAGTATCCTAAAAGAAGAGGAAAGAAGGGGAAGTGCTTTAGGAAATGTGCAGCTCCCCATGAGCAATTTCAGCACAGGTGTGCTCTGTTGGTTAGGATGTCTCAGAACTAGTCTGAGTTCAAGTGTTCCCTAACTGGGGCTGGTGCAGGTGTATTTATCAGTTGGAGCTCACAAGTACTTTGTTCATGCCTCGGCTCAGATATGGAGGCTGCTGCATAAGAGTAAGAAGTGGGAAAAAATAACTAATTTACCTTCTGCAGCTACACTTTTGCTCTGTAAAACTCTTGTAGGGGAAACCAGGCTTTCTTCTTGTTTTGTTTGTTTTTTCTTTTAGGTGAACTTGGATGGTCTGATCTCAAGCAGGATCCCATCAAGGAATAACACCTGCATATTACAGTGGCATGGTGGGAGGAGAGGTGGGGAGGCAGACTGAGGGAGAACAGTGTTCAAAGAACATTAGCTTAATTTCAGAGGAGGAAACAACCCATGTAACATGAAAAAGCAATGAGTTTTAATAGTTTTTAATGTTTTTTAACATTTCCATTACTCCTCTACATTTTCAGACACAGCTTGGCAATAAATCAAAGTAAAAACAAGCCATGTGCATCCCAGCTAGCCATTAGGCTGAAACAGAAATTAAATGCTGAAGGGGGGGGGGGGAGGAAAGAACAGAGTTTCCATCAGTGAGGTTAAGGAACAGGCAGACAAAGCACTCAGCAGCAGGGGAATACATCCTGCTTTCATTTTGGCCTGATTGCAAGCCAGGACTAGAAATGGAAACTTGTGGATAGCAGTAGCCAGCTACAGGCAAGTGAGCCGCATAGCTTCTCTGTATTGCTTCACCGGTGAGAGATCTACTGGGAAACTTGGACTAGGATTTTAATGTCAGCCTTCTCAAAGCTATTGCAGGAGCCACTTGCTGACTGAGGCTTACTTCCACCTCTCGTCTGAGGGAGCACGTATCAGTGCTTTTCTCCTTTGCTGTTTCTGCCTGTTGCTTTGCTAGACCTCAACTGATGCTAATCAGAGCTTAATGCTGTAGGAATATTATCTCCTTTGCATTGCTTTAGAGGAGGATTTTAGGTCTGTACTTGTCCCCGGTTTCAGTCTACTGTAGATGATGTGTTGTATGCAGCCCTTTAGGATCAGCTACAATACTGCAAGACAGAGAAACCATGAAAACTCGTTACAAAGTGCATTCAGAAGGTTGAAATGTCACTCACTGTTAACTTTCTGTGCGATGTCCCTGTGTTAAACGCCTAATTTTTCTTTGATAGTCACCTCAAACTCAGCTCATCCTCATGATTTCAGTTAATTGCTTCTGGGTCTTCAGTAGCCTAATGTTCCTTTCTGTTCCTTGGAAGCTCTTCCTCAAACATAGGTCCATGAATCAGTTGGATGTGCTTTCTCTCACTTAGAGATAATTGATAAGAGGCAGTGAAGAGGAACAGCCCAATCATTTATACTTTTATGATTTTTATTTCAGCTGTTTTATCAATCCCATGTGACAGTCTCCACTTGTAGAAGTATTTTGGGAACAGTGTAAGGAGACAGTCCTGGTCACAATGTGCTTGTAGTCTAGACAGGACAGGCAGAATGTACAAGAAACTTCAGTGACCCGCTAAAGGCAATTCATCAGGCTGAAACTGGCCTGAGCCGGGTCATCAGAGCTCCTGTTCAATATGGTTCTTGGTACCATACGCTGTTAGTTGGAGAATCTGCCCTTAGAGCACTGGCGGATGGAGCTCTAGTAGGTTCAACAGTGCCATTTCGCTCATGCTTTCTCTATCACCCCTTAGCCAGAGGAGGTGTCCTGCCTTTCAAGGGCAGCTGAATGGGATGTCTTTGTCCTTGCTGTCCCAGTTAATAGACTGGCATCTTTATGCAAAACTGTTTTCAGTAGGCGCAAAGCACCCCCCCAGATTCCCTCCTGCTAACAAAGCTGTGGATCTCCTTTAAAGTTTTCTTCCGTAAGTGTCTGTGCTGAACCTTTACTGCTCAGTACCACCTGAGGCAATAGTGGTAATATTAAGTGAAAGGCACTCCCTTGTTTTATGAGAACTGGAGTTTCAGGCTGATGAAAGCCTTATTTCCTATATTGGAAAAAAATTAAAACTCATGAGGCTTTCAGTCACAGCCACATTCTATATTTAGAATGTCTTAAATCACTCTAAGCCCCATATTTGACAAGGTTATTACAGAGCGTGTGTATGTATTTATATGTGTGTGTGTTTGTTTCTTATTGTGGAAGACTAGTCAACATGGATTTTGTGGTTCTGTTTAGCAATGATGGAGTAATTAAAGTGCATTTTGAGGAATGGCGAGGAAAGAAATTATGAGAGCCAAGAGGGGAAGAAATGGACGAAGTTAGGCAGTTATTGAGAATAATTTACTAATCCTTCTTCCCCTACTGCTCTTGCAAACCTCAGTCTTTACCTCACAAAGGTGGAAGGGTGCCAAGGGAAAGAGAATTGCTAACATTACACCAGACCCTACAGTCCTTACTGAAATACATTAAAAGCCAGAAGAATACCCAGACCGCCCTGGAAGGTTCTAAACAGCTCCCATAGTGACTCATCCAGAAAGATTCCCCCATTGTCCCATATTTTCCAGCCTGCAAGACAAATCAGTACTTTGCAGGATATAAGTGTGTATACCTACGTATGTATGTGCCATAGCAACAGAATTCGTAGTAGTTTAAGGGTTTCCATGTCAGGCATCTAGATTAAGTGCAGTACTGCGTAGTGACATAAAAACACCAGAGATATTCATGGCACTCTCAGCTCTTAATATTCAGGTTTAAGTCCCACAATTCTGGAAACTTTGTTTCCTTTTCTGAAGTCTTGGAGTTTGGCTTCGTGTAATTAGGTGAGATGATGAGAATTTATTTTTCTTTCCAGTCTAACGATTTTTCAGCCAGGTTCCCTCCTTTGGGAATAAGGAGCTTGAAGTGACATCCCCTTCTGCCAATCCCAGATATTTGAGTGTGTACCAATTCCAAATAAGCTTATGCTTCTATTTGTATGTGTATTTACTATCTATCTGATCGACTTGTCAGCTGGAGGTAAACACACCGCTAATACACATCTGTAAGCAGACACGCAGTGTCCCCTGCAAGCCCTGCCAAGGGGAGAGTGGAACATCAGGTCACTAAGGAAGAACACGTGCTGCTATGGAGATCTGCAGTTGCTGGACACAGTGGAGCAGCACGTAGGTGCTTGAGGAAATACGATTTTTCCATCAATAGGGAGAGTTATGGGAGAATAGAGCGGAGTTCAAAATTCAGTTTGGATCTGACTCTGTTCTGATCTGATTAACTTACTACAAATGCCACTGCTGGGGGTGGAGAGAAAGGAGGAATTCTGTGCCAAGCTGTTCCTTTTTCATTTCCCTCGAGGAACTGATTTCCTTTCAAAGTGCACCTCTTTGCTTTCTGATACCATCCCAGAGTGAGTTCAGGACAGCCAATTTTGCAGAACGCTTTGTGTCAGTAGTATCGGAGTAGTAAGGGCACATCATGCGCTGCTGGGGGGGCAGAAGATTTGCAGAGAATTTGCAGACCGCTCGCTATGCAGCTGAAGCTTTAAGCATACCGTAGTAAATGTGACTGAGGAGAAGAAACAATATATTATAAGAAAGGTCCTTTTTTGATGTATGGTGGGCAGGGCCTGTGTCCAAATATTAGTGTCAGTTTTTGAATTTTTGTGTTCTTGCGTGCAAGTTTTGCTGTAATGCCCCAGATATTTCATATGTATTGCAACTGAGCTTGGCTTCTTGCATGGAAAACTGTGACAAACTCTTGCCTCAGACATACATAGTTAGACAATTAGTAGAAAGAAAGAGGGAGGGGAAGGTGGGGAAAGAAATAGGTGTGCTGAGCCCTGGAGCTTTCCTGTACTGTGTGTATAATGTCTCCTTTCCTTAGCAACGGGGGAATTTACATACATACATCCTTCTGAGATCTCCTTGTATTTGTTAAGGTATCACTTCTGTCGAAGGGTTGTTTTTTAAATTAATAATTTGCTACTTTCTATTTATTCTGTGCATGCCAAGGGGTTGAGTCAGAGCTGTGCAGTCAGGTTCCCCTCGACTGGTCCTGATTAGAGGCTGAGTGATGGAGCAGAGAGTCTGGCACGGCTCCAACTGGATTCCATGATGTCTCGACTTTAATGTAGTTAAAAATCCCAGACCTGGTGGTGTAGTTTATTGCAGTGGACTTCCACCTTGCCTTTGGAGCTGTAGAAAGCACAGTTTTATACATACTGGTGCTACTAGATACTTAAGGTAAAATTAATTACCATGATTTTTTCAGAGCTAATCGCCTTATTTATCAGGAATGCTATTACTAATTACAACAGCACCAGAGACTACTATTTGTAAAGTCATGATTTGTAGTAGTTCATTAATAGACAGTCTACCATTTCAAGATTACCCTTCCTCTAAGATAGCTGGTTTTGTATCAGATGGCTACCACTGTTCATAGCAGTAAAAGGATCTGTTCTGAAAAGAAGTTGTTACGCAGTGAATAAACTGATTCCACCTAATTTCTCCCCTAAAATCACATTTATTCTTGTGACTCTGCTTTTTATGCAACTCATCAACAAACTCAGTGTGACTGCAGACTGAAGTTATTAAAATGGTAAAACAGCAAAAAAAAAAATTCCTCTGCATTTCTTCTGCCTAGAATGTTATATCTCCCTATTTGTATGTTTAAACAGTATTTAATGTAAGTAGACTCACAAACCTCTCAAATACTGAAAAAGCATTTTAGCACAGGGGTTCATTTATGTAAACAAAATCTTAAGATTTAGATGGATTTGACATTTTTAGGAGTTTAAAACTGTGTCACCGTTAGAGCTAAACTAGAAGCTGTGTTAAAGCAAAACTACAGAGCAGATCATGACAATGAGATCAGAGCTTTTCTTGCTGATACTATTAACCAGGTAAATCTTCTGGTTTTACTATTCAGCCAGTGCTGGCTTACTGTTTGGATGTAATTAAGGAAAGTACTTTTTCATGTTCCCAGCTTCCAGCCTTTCAGTTAAATTACTTGCATACTTGAATTAGACACGTGCTTAAGCCTTGCTGATCAGGACTCTAATCTTAACTTTTATCTTTTCATATAAAAACTTTTCATTTCTGTTAAAACTTGTATGCTGGCATACAAACTTTAGCTTGAAGTAATGGGCTTATATGTTAATGCGCATGCGGAGAACTCGTGAGAATTCCTGTGTGCCTGCAGAGGAGTGAAGGCAGTGTGCGGGATGTGCCAGGTGTGAATGCTGAATACAGTGAGACCATTTGTCTGAAAGTTCTGGATGTCTGGTAGCGTTGGCTGCTGGAAATCTAGAATTTTGGAATTTTGTCCAAAGGGTCTAAGTTGGTGAACTGGTTTCAAGCTTTTACTTCACCTGACTTCAACTCCCTTGGAAAGAATCACTGAGGCTCATATAATTTTATTTTTTTAAATATTTTAGATATTGATATGCACAGCTTTTTGAAGTCAAGATGCACATATTTGTAAAGCTAAGCAAGACCAGAATTTCCATTCCAGCTGGTGTATTTCAACACACAAAAAACTTTGGTTTATAACAAAGATTGCCATGGAAGAAAAAATTTGAGTCTTCTTCCATAGGTCTATATGGAAGTTCTGGGCCGACCAGAAGAGTAGCACCTCATAGTACTAAAGGCATTTGGGATTGCAATGAAACGGGTGGGTTGTTTATGGTATCTATGTATTCTGATATCACCTATGTTGCATGTTTGAACGACTGTATTGATAATGTCTGATAGGAAATATGCGGATAGGCGTGGGAGCCAATGCATTTTGATGATGGTTTATATATTCCTCAAGAGAACTTGCAGTACTTGGACACTGGTAATTCACCTTGGCCTGGGTTTCCAGAGCCATAGTGTATAGTTCCTTTGTATTTTAATTCTTGGCACACAGAATTGATTTGAGGGTCTTTTTAATGCAGGAAACTGCACAAGATATTTCAATGACACCTGCAGAGAAGCCATACTTATGGGTTTTAGGCACTGAGTTTTTTGGGTTTGATATTTTTCTGTAGTCTCTGTGTTTTGGTCCAGCTGTACGACTTTTCATATTGTATCTGGCCTAAAGCCTAGTGAAGTTGGAGAGCCTCCTTGTATTGATTGTCATTCTCTCCTCTTATTTCTCACTGCATAACTTAAAAGGTCATTTGGACCTTCTGGGTTTTGTTGGAGGATTTGCTTAACATACGGAACTCTATTCAACCAGTTCACTGGCTCCCTTTTCCATACTAAAACACTTTAGAGAAGTAGTATTTTCTACTGAACATTACTGAAAAGGTGATGTGTGTAGGACCCAGTGGGTTGATGTCTGATTTCTCTGGGTTCAGAAGTTAGCCAGACTTTGCAGTGGAAACTTATACATTTTATACAATCGTGAACAGAGGAGCAGTGTACACTAACTTTATTAATCTACCAGTGCTCCAAGGGATTCTCTCCTTTGTAGAAAGAATGACATTGAATTATGTTGAATTGCTATAAAGAAATCTTTCATATACCTGTAAGATGTTGAGATTAAAGGATGAAAATCCATTGAACTGTATTCAGAATCTTTGCGTGTGACTTTGGGCTAGAATTTCACCTTGAAAATAGAGACATTTCTTCAATCCCTGTATACTTTTTCTCAGTAGTATAGCATTGAATTTTGATAGGCCAAGTGATGGCCCTGTTTGGCACTAGCATATAGATATAGCCTACTCAAACCTGTGAATCACTAGAGATGCTCTATCCAGTGAGTGTATGTCTAAGGATTTTAGATATTTAGAAGCTAGATGTGTCTGTTTTCCTTCCTGCTTTATGGAAGTGGTTTGGAGCCTGGTTTTCATCAGATGATGTGTGGAAAGTAGCTATCCTACTACAGAAAAAGTATAGCTATGCAGTCTTCTATCACAGAAGTTCATGGTAAAAACCACAGAGACAGCAAGCTTTAGCAATTTAAACCTAAACCACGGGAGCTCAGTAATTCTGACCTCCAGTCTGTCTGTAGTCTTGCAAGATCAAGATTACGGAGTTCTTGATTCTATTAGTCAGTGAGCAGTCAGCTAGTGCATGGTTGGTAAAGTTAGTTTCCTTTAATAGCTAATAACTCAAAATTGTAGGAGCTAAAATTAATAATGAAATGCATTTTCCTAATTCTGTGTATGTCCCACTGATATATTTCTTTAAGAAAAGGCAGTTTGCTTTAGAACTGAAAGTTGTGGCTATATCTGAGTATGAAGCTCTTTTCTATTTACAGCCATGAAAATATGTCCACAGACATTTCACTGGAGCATAAGAAGCTGGAACAAATAATCAGTCACTCAACTATTATGGATTTAAAAAACAGGTAAAGAATTACCCCCATGAAGTTGCCACTTTTCAAAATAAAAGAAGTGCTGGAACTTCTGCAGTAAAAATAGTTCAGAGGCTAGAACTTCAGTAAAGTTGATGAATTTCCAGGATCTTTGGCCTATGTAAATGTGTGCTGTTCTAATAATGTCAGGGAGTCTGTCACTTTCTACCAACTGCCTGACTGCATTTCTGTGTATGTTATTACAGTAATACCAGCATCAGTTTCCAAACTTGACTTCTGTAACTGTAAGCTGTGTGGTTTTACTGTCCTGACAAACTGCAAAACGTGTTCTCCAGAACTTCAAAACATTGATACAACTACCAACTGCTAGATGTTTTGTAACACTTAGATATTTGCCCCAAGCAGCAAATATTTGGTGGATTTGGGGGGTTTGGTCCTTTTGTAGGCTAGTCAGGCACTGTTCAGTTTCTTTTTCAGGATAACATGGTGTTGTGCCAAATGATAATGAGTGTTTTTGCTCTACAGAATTTACACTTTCAGTCATATTGCAAATTCTTTATAAATAACCACCAGGTTATTTATATGGCCTGCTCTTGAGATGTCCTTAAGTTTTGAAGGACTAAAAAGCATGGAATATCAAGCTGATCAGTTTTTAACAGGCAGTGGTTTTTTGGTTTTTTATCACCCTTTTGGCAAACGCAGCTTTTGCTGCCTAAGCAGCAGCAATACTGCCCGAGTTAGGAGTTACACCGAGGACGTTTATTTCAAGGAAGCCACAAGAACGCTGTATGTGTGAGGTCCTAGAGAGTATGTGGTTCTGACCACTAATGTTATCTTGAAAAGATTAATTTTCTCAGTCAAAACTAATTTGGAATAAAGTAAATAGAGTGATTTACAGTAGTGTAGATAAAGTCCTATAGAACTCTTCACTTCTGGGTGAGAAGCTACTGATGCTTATCAGAAAATAACTGGCTTGTTTACAGTTGATATCTTTCCTGTGGAAAAGCAATTATTATTGTTGGCTTTCCTGCTTCTCTCCTGTTGTGGGGTAGCACACCAAGGATAAAGCCCAGGAATTTGTTTGCCAGATTATCTGCTGAGTAATTAAAGTATTGTGTAAAATGAACCAACGGAAGGATGATGGGATTGACCATTTAAAGAAATTAAATAAATACCTGTGTTTAGGGACAGGGTAGCACCTGAGAGGTATTGAAAAGCATAATCAAAAAGGCAGGGTGTAAGAACTATTTAGGTGGTGTAGATGGAGGTAGCTACTATTAGTGTTATGAAGGAAAGTAAAGATCCACTGTAAAAAAAATTCTGAAAGTATAGGATTTCTTTGTGGAAAAGACTCACAGGGATAATTTTAGAAATCCCATCCATTGCAATGCAGAAAACCAAGCTCAGCCACTAGTCTGTCTAGTGACCATTTGAGAGAGGGCCACGTGCTGATTTGAATGTGAGTAAGATCTTAAGGTTTTTTCAAGTAAACATTTTGGGGCACAGTCAGATGTACTGCGCAAGATCTGAAGTGACCTGGTTAACCACACTGAAAGCAGCTTGTTCATGTTCAGTCTCTTACGATGTCTTATTTGTAAATGCAGTAAAATAAGAGAAAATAAAGTGCAACCGGGAACAATAACTTAAGACTACAGCAAAGCCTGCAGGTCTTAAGATAGTATTCTTAAAGAAATGTCTCATTTGTTTTATAAATGGGAGACTAAAGTACAGAGATGAAATGACTTGATATAAAATGTCAGTCAAGTCAGTGGCACGCTGGGATAAAAATAATCCTGTTGACTCCACGTACCACACCATCTTCAACGGGGCTTTGTTTCTTCACAGTGTCTACAGTTCTGTCTTCTAAGCCTGAACAGAAGTTATTGTCTAACGCTATATACAGCTCTCTGTATCCTTTGCTGCAAGAATTCCCAACCATTCAAAGTGTGTGGGATTGTCTAGGGTCTAGAGTTTGATTACTCCTCTTAAGAACCATCATCCTCATCTCTGGGATCCCGATTCTTGTCTTAAGGTGCAAATTAAAAAACCCAAACATTCTCTACAGATTTAAAAAAGTGCCACATCACTAGCATGTTAGATGTGCCATAATCAGTTCTCATTTATCCTTCCAGATCTGCATATATATATACGACTAGAAATTCTGTTTTGCACCTGAGAAACCTTTGCTTTACAAAAGGATGTATTCTTGGAGAAGGAGAAAGAGGCATTTCAATGGCATCTCATAAGGAATTTTTATTTTCTTAAAATGCTTCTGGCAAGCTCTGTATGATGCTGTGAGATTTTATTGCCCCTTTTTCATAGCATTGCAAGGATTAATTCTGTGGAGATGAGTGTCCAGGTAGTACAGTAATGAGGAGAGAGAATTGCTGGAGAAAGAATTTAATAAAAGTAGGTGCAAATGTAGCTTGTCAGGTAACAGATGTCTTCATCACAGTTCATAGCATGTGGTTACAACAGCAGGAGATCAAGCTCTGCTCTCTTCGGAGAGGAAAAAAATAATTAGAATACCTATTCTGTTTCTTCACAGATTCTAATTTCAGTGGTTTAAGTCTCTCAAGGAGTTGCTGTCTGTCAATGTCTACTTATTGCATTTAAAGGTCCTGGAAGCTGTGCCAAAGAACCATGAGAAAAAGTAAAAGGGATCCTGTTGAGTTGATGGAACTATGTGATGACGTCATGGTTAAAGGTCTTCCCAGCAGAAGAGCCCACAAGCAAGAGAAACCTATCAGCAGTGTGCATAGGCTAGGATACACAGTCAGCTAGTTAAGATAAATCACATTGAAAACAGACTCTTAGACTTGTGATATAAGAATATATATAATCCAGCTTAAAAGCAGAGTTCAGAGAAGTTATTTGAACTACAGAGGGTTTGGCTGGCAAAACAGTAAAAGAATTAAGAACAAGCTGTTTCCTGCCTTTCTATTTTTATCGCTGTTAGCAGATGTGAATTTTCCATGAACAGTTTTAATGAATCTTAAACTACTGTTGCTGCAGTGTCAAAGTGTTTGTGCTTGGTCAACCCTTTGGTGCTTCCACTGTAGCGAATATAAGTATATTTTAAAACTGTGTAGTAGATCTATTTGATCTCTTACATCCTTTATTTTTGAGTTTTGTTTATGCTTTACTTTACAGTTGGAACATCTGTTAGACTAAATATTTGTTCCAACCTGGAATGAAAAAAGCTTAGGGGTTTAGGCCAATAAATAAAAAGGTTTGTTTTCAGTTAACTTGAGATGCTTGTGATAAGATTCATTAAGGCCTTTGGTAAATTGGGGAGCATATCCATAACACCTACTACTAGTGTTAGAGAATGAACTGTAGTGGAAAAGATGGCCTGACGCATTGTAGTTTCAGTTTTTTCTCATGTTAAAGATGGCTCAAGACAAACAGACGGCCTCATTCCTTTACTGATGCTCGTATGGCCCTTAAAGCTTCATCTCAAATGTCACCTGTTAAAGTGGACATCAACAATTTTCATACTGAAAGTACATTCTGCTCCTCTCCTCAAA
>VXBO01007829.1:144007-167151 GCA_013400135.1 Rhinoptilus africanus | reverse complement strand
CCTAAACCATTTGATGATTCTGTGGTCTAGTTATAATATTAAAAGTTGTTTTCAATATTGATTATCGTTGTACCACTGATATGGGAACTAAAATGAGATTTTACTTGTCATTTGTGGTATACAACTGACCACTTCAGACTAGAAAATTCATCTGGACTGACACTCAGCCTGTAATGCTAATCTGTGTTTTCCTTTGCCATGCATAGCAAAAGTGCTAAGGAGTTTGTTCAAAAGGAATGATAGTGAATAGAGACACTTCCTGTTTTCTGCACAAAACCAAAATTGCAGGCCAAGGTATAATTTATTTTATTAAAAATAAATGTCATAAAATTTAAAACAAAGCATTGCTCTGAAATGAGACATGAAATTCTTCATTTTGAAAGATCTATATTAAAGGTTTTCCTGCCCTATTAATTTTGGCCAGAATTTTTTTATTAATTTATTTTTTTAACGTAAGGTAAACATTGACATTTGCTTGCAGTAAGCTAAATCAGCTCATACCATAACTTAAGATGAAGTGACTCATCCTCTGAATGGCCTCTCTTCTTTGACCTGAGGTGGCCTCAGTGTCAGGTGACTTCAGCAACTAGTGTGTATCCTACATTTAGGGACTTGCATATTACTGGAATATTATAGTCATTTTACAAGAGGGACGGGGAATCCAAAACTCACAGCTTCCTAGAATGGTGTCTTCAGGAGCCCCTCTAAGGCTTTTTTCACTAGTGGTGATCTCAACAGAAGATTTTGTAACAGGATGGTGCGTGTATGCGTACCTGTGCATAGCGCGACTGAGGTTTGAGAGAACAAACACACGAAACAAGAGCACTGGAGGATATTCATTACCTGACTAACACAAGTGGAGGACAGTTAGTTGTTATAAACTGGAAAAATACCCCCACCAGCTCAAATGGCCTTACTTCCCAAAGGCCCTAGTAACATTTTCCTTCACGCTACTTTCTGTGCTCAGCCCTGCTTGCCCTGTGCCTGTTGGTGGGGGTAAGGGGCTGGGGGGATAGCAGAGAAATCCTCACCAGGGGTTGATGTGCAGACACGATGCGCTTCCTATCCTGGCATCTGTGGTGCTGGGTTCCATCCTAGCTTGTGCCATGCCTCAGCCCAACACAGGAATGAAATCAGGCTCAAAGATTTACTGAGGGGTTATAAAGTTCTCGTGCAGATGGACCTCACTACCCCTACGGCAAAGGCTGCTCCTGGATACCTTATTAAGCATGTCAGTACAAACATTTCCTCCAAATAAGATCTGCTAGTATTTTATGTGTCCTTTATCAATTGATCTGAAAATAACATTATTTTCTGTAAGTTGTCTCTGTGGAATAAATCATTAATTTCAGGAATACCTCAGTCTTCAAGTCTATTTCTTGTGTGTGTGAATGAGTGAGAGAGAGAGAGTGTAGGAAACCCAAGTGATGCTGATATGTTCCAAAATCATGTAACAAATCAAAGGACCATTTGTCTGTGAAAGCCGTTGCCTTCCCACTTCATCCCTTAATTTTAAAACTTTTAAAAATTTCTTATTTCTCCAACTGGAATAATTTGCATGAAAAAATAAGACAGAAATGGAAGACAGTGATCTCACACATGCACAGCTATTTGTTTTTAATTTTGCTTTTAAACTTTTTTTTTTTTTTTTTTTTTTTTTTTTTTTTTTTTTTTTTTTTTTTTTAAGCTATGCTCTATCAGTTACAGAAATTAATTCCTTCTCCAAGTGAACCTCCCACACAGTGTTTAGATCATGCTTAAGGTACCTGGACCCAGCTCTTAGGAGCTTCTGTATTTAAAGTCTAAACAGTAGGTGGCACTGCTGTTTGTCTAGTCTTTCTAGATCAATATTGTCAACATAAATGGCATTTACCTTTTTCACTTGCAACTTCATAGTACACTTGATCTGGCCAAGGGGTCAAGAAGAAATCTGAAATACAAATCTTTTCTAAATAAAAAGAATAAAAAAATCTATTCAATATAGCCAAGAGATTAATTTGGGGGAAAAACATCAAGAAATTATTATAAATCTGCAAATATGCAAAAGACCTGTGTCAATCTTGCAAATTCTCTTCAAAATTTTCCTGGTAATCTTATGACCTATTGAACAAAACATAGGAATATTTAATGAAATTAGGAGCAGTCACAACAGGGATCGTGGTTTTGCTTTTTTGTTCTTTTTCTATTCTAGTTTTGCTTGATTTTATTATAGCTGAAGCCAAAAGCCTAAGTGATAATGAAGATTCTTGTCAGGCAATCTAGAATTGCTCTTAGTTCTTTCATCTCCCCCAAATAAAGGGGTTTTTTGCATGTTGTTTAATATTAAGAGTTAAAAATGTCCAGGTAGCTCACAAAAGGCCCAGCGATTTTTTACTTGTTTCTTTTCATATAACCAGACAGTTTTCCCTCTCAGTTTTTGACATCTTGTGTGGGATTCATCAAAGGAATGCAGGCATGGGCTACAGTCTAGACATGGATATTTGAGCTAGTCATTCTAAGCTGCCTCATTGGTCAGTGAAGACAAATAGACATTTTTGGAAAGGAATTTATTTCAACCCAGAGTAGACTTTTGAAATACGTTACGTGAATCATTTTCTAAAACTGCTTATTTTTCTTTAATGACATTGAAGAAGGTCTAAGAAAACCGCCTCAGAGGTAAATGATTGAAGTTTGGCAAAAGAAGCCTCTGTCCTGGCAACAGTGTAGACTCACTTGGCTGCCAAATGCTGAGTCCGCCATCACTTGAAATTCTGAGGTGAGATGAATTACTGCCTGGAAGCCAGAGACTAAAACCTGAAATTACCCATTAAATAGAAAATTCAGTCAGAAAAATGGACGCTGTAGAAGGGGAATGGCACATTGCTGTTAAATCACTCCATCTGCTCACAATTTGTCTCATTTAATTTCCTAACACAGTATTTGAAGTGTCTACTTTTGCACTCCATCTTTTTCCTCTCATCACAGCCTGCATGGATGCCTGAGTTCAGGTTCACAGCTGCCGGGCCTATGAACAGGTTGCCCAGAGAAGCTGTGGATGCCACCCATCCCTGGAATTGTTCAAGGTCAGGTTGGATCGGGGTTTGAGCAGACTGGTCTAGTGAAAGTTGTCCCTGCCCATGGGGTTGGACTAGATGACCTTTAAAGGTCCCTTCCAACCCAAACCAGTCTGTGATTCTGTGATTTTGTGTTCTTCTCCCTACCACTTCCTCTGACAACCCTTCTATAGATGTTGGTTTGTTGTTTCTTCTGTTAAATATGAGTAGCTGAGATTTGGTACAGGAATGAGAAGAGATTTGTTTGTAAAGAGCGACAGGACATAATCATCACTATTGATGTGTAGGTTACTAAGTTCCAGTTCAATATGCAAGTAGTTAGGTTTTTTGCATCTTTCACAGTCCTGAATACTTCAACTTTAGCAGATCGATAAGTTATTAATTTTTTTAATCTGATTCTCTATGAAATTGTATTTTCTGTCCCCAGCCCTGTTCTACTTTTGCAAAAACAATTTTTATGTGAATTGGAAAAGACTTCAAAATTTTCCCTTTATTGCATAATGGATTGTACATGCAGTTACCAGAAGTCATTAATTTTCATCTGCTTTTTTCACCTTTTGCCATCTGTCCTCTTTTGACCCTTTATTTCATCTTCCCATTGTTTTATCTTGTCTTCTTTATATATCACGTGTTAAAGTAATTGAAAGCATTTACAGTGGTGAATTTAATGAATATGCTTACAGCATGTCTCTTTATGAATGTTTCCTATGTATCCACTAAATTTTGCATGTGACATTTCTAAAAATAGTGTTGCTTGTAACATTTGTCTTTCAGTGGCTAATGAAGCAAATTATCACTTGGTTTATTTTTTTTGTAATATGCTTTCTATTAATTTATTAGTCTTTGTTAAGCTTTTGTCCACATAGGAACAGTAAAGAAAATTTATCTAAATAAACTAATGGTGTGAATATGAGGTGGATTAGTTAGGCCTCATTAATTCTTTGTAGCTACTGATTCATAATTAAAAAGGTCATAGCTGAGTCTGTAGACATAAAAAATGTTTGAATGCTAAGATAGAGCTCTCAAAACATTCTAAAGCATTTTCATCTTTGTTTTCTGTTTCTGTTAATAGAAAGATAAAAAGAACAGTTAAGACTTTGATTCCTGTACTTAGGCAGGAATTTGATCTTTGTAAAAGTACCAAAAAAAAAAAATTGAGGAAAAAGCCAGACTCTCCAAGTAAGGACATGAATGATCACCTCTGCTTTTTTGATCCACTTTTAATCTCCATATGACCTATTGTCTGCCCTCAGTGTGAAAACACAACTTCCTCTTTCCATGCAGGCAGTGTGTGATGGGTCAACAGAGCCTCAAAGTGCTCACAAATGGCATTTAGTGACCGAAGAGACTTGTCCTCTCTTTCACCAGGTAACACACCCCAAGAGCACATGATCTTGTCGTACTATTGTACATCTGTTGTACAGATACTATTAACTACAGCATCACTAACACTTAACTGAAATGTCTCCTTTTCTGCCTGAAACAGTAGTAGACTGCAAGAAGAAAATTATTTGTTGATTTACTATGACAAAACATTCTCCTTTATCTAAAAATAACTTGTTTGCAAGGAATTGTGGCATGTTCAGTTCAAAGCAAGAGAAAATTTATTGAGCAGGGCAATAGGAAAGGGCTTGGTGAGACTGAATAAGACGTTCTGTAGACAGGAGGAGATAGAAGGCAAAATTATTAAAGTTATCTGAATTCCTGTTTTTATTTTTGTTCTGTTTTGGCATATGGTTTTGGGTAATTTTTTAAAAGTATCAGATCTATCTGTTCTGAGTTCTGCTTTAGCTCCACAGCTCCTTCAGCTCTATATTTCACTTCATATTTTATGCCAGTAAATTTTACTAGCTAAAATTATCTCCATCACTGTGAAATGAGCTAAAGACATTATTGTAATGATATCCGGCAGTATCATTAAAAGCTATTGAACAACATTTGCATAAGACAAACACTTGCTAATTGAAGCTTTTTCTACATTACTGTAGTACATCAAGGTCAGATTTAATTTGTACTCTACAATAGAGACAGAACAAAGCTATGAATATGACTTGTTTGCAGGACCACTCCTTTCTTAGGATTCTACCACCACCAATATAATGACCACACTTCAGTAGTAAGCTTTTGCTTAAATGACTTGGAAATCTTGTAATAGACACATGTATAAATACAATATATTCATGCAACAAATAGTTTTAAAAAGGAGGCAAAAGTAGATGTAAAATTTCAGTCAATCAAAGCAACCTGCATGAAGTTCATGTGGTGAGTGTTTTGTGTATGTCCTCCGCTTTCCAACCATGACTACAAAATAATAACAGATACCAGACTCAAGGAATTTAGTGAGGAACTGAAGCCAGACAGAAAAAATTGTGAAATATCATGAGTTTAGTCATGTTTACTTTAAACTATCTGATGTCTTTAAAAAAAAAAAATGGAAAATTGAATCTGTCACTCTCTGGAATATCTTTGCTAACCATGACTGCTGCACTAACATTTTCTGACAGATTCACTGAATTTTCCTGGGAGGTAAAGGTGAGCAAAGCATCATTATTTTGATAACATTATCTACCAGGAGATCAAGACTTTAACCTGACGAAGCAGAGGGTTTGATGAAATGTTATCCAGTTCCTCTGACTTAAGAAATCCTGAAACAAGTGGAAAGCTTGCTGCTGGGGAATATAGGAAAGATGAAGTTGTGACAGTCTAAATAAGGCTTGTATGAAAAAGATAAATCTCTGCTTCTATCAGTTAACTTATGTTGTCAGTACTAGTGTTTTATAAATATTTCTAAGATGTGAATTCTAGACATAAAAAATCCTCTTTGGTCATATTGTCTCCCATCTCCCTAACATTTTTTTTCTTGATACATGAATTAAATTCTGTAGGCATTTAATTAACTCAGCTCCAACACAAACTGTGGAAATATACCTGTCCTGAAATAACTAAGTGATGCAAAGCTCATTTGAGTTGAAATCTGTTCCAGATGGGGCAGAGTTGGGTTTAGAATGAAGACCGTTGTCTAAACATGAAGTCACTCTGGGGAAAAGCCACGCTCTTCTACCAGAAATACCACTTTGAGAATTTTTTCTAGGTAAGACTTCATTGAATGGTTCTGCTGTTATAGGTAAAAAGAATTTGTCGAAAAATTCCTGTCTCTTTGCATGGCAAACCTCTCTGACTATATTCTCTTGCTGTCTATCCTCAGGAGCCTTTTCATGGGCCTTACAGGCATTGCATAAGCAACTTCATAGTGTTTTCCGCTGTAGGACAGGGAAAGGGTCAAGTCTCTCTGAATCAAGGTTGCATGTGGCAGTAAGCAACAGGAGCTGCCATTGCGTGATGGTTCTCTGATTCTGGTTCTCAGGAATTCTAAGCAGGAGCAAAGAGGTCTGCCTGTGAGCAAGGACTTCTCAATTCTCAGCCCAGACCCTTCTCATACCAGGGTAGGGCTTGTCACCTCTGGGAAGCCTGGGGGAGGCTGGAGCACTTTGGGAACAACAAAGTAATTTGTTGTGAAAGAGTGAAGGAATTCTTACGGGTGAAATTCAAACTAAAAATATTTATTTCCTTACAAACACACTTAAAAATATCACAATGCTCTCAATATCATTTGCTTTTAAATAGTCCATGGTGACTTTTGGCATCAAGGTGTTCTAAGTACGTGGTATCTGATTATGTCTTAATATTGGGATATTTTGCTTCAAGTTACTGGCACTTACTCTTTTTCTTTTTTTTTTTTTAATGTTTTCATATTTGATAGTAAATTAATTTCCAAGCAATTGAATTTATTAAATATCTGTTAAAAAAAATAAAATCCAGTGCTAGAAATCACAGTAGAATGATAAAAAAAAATCCAGAAATGATCATAATTTCAGAAACTGTACTTTAGGGTATACCCTGTTGGTTTTGATCATGGTTTAGATATTCAGTAAATTTATTAAGTTGTAAAAATTAAATTTTAAATTTACTTTTTTGTAATTTAAAAAACAGTGAATAGATTTCCCTGAGTATTAGCTGAACTGGAGCAAAAATACTAAATGTAAAGTGCAAATACTTTTCTGGAATCATCATTAGAGATGGATAAATAATTTGAGCATGAACTATTGAAAGCATCTTATAAGTTCAGGTAGTTAAATAAGCATGAAACTAACTCTTTAATCAGAAATATTAAATTTCAAGCTTTTTCTTTGTCTTTACTGGACAAAGGATTTCTCCTTACTGGAACAGTTAGTGACAAAACACACAAAAAATTCTCTTCTGTCACCATTGTTCTGTGAACAAATAAATCCTATTAGTTTTAAAATACACGACAAACTTCATGATCACAGTCCTCATGTGAAATGCCAGTGTGACGGATGCAGTCAACTCCTTAATCAAACTAGATATATTCCCATACAGGCTCCAAAGCAGGTAAAGGCCAAAGCTGCAAATGGGCCAAAAACTCTTCTGGTTTCAACTTGTTCTCTGAAAACCCACAAAGGAGTAGACTGACATGGTGAGCATCAATACATATGAGCCTGGAACACCGATTGTGCGATTAACACATGAATAGCAGGTGGCTTTTCCAAGACTCATTTATCAAGGCACTAAGAAAGTGGTGTGTGCAAGGAGCCTCATGCATATCTTTTCCATCCCATGTAATTTGACTACGAATTGCTTTATTCCATTAATGCAACAACCTAAGAGAGCCGCCTTTGAGCTCTCCTGGCTTCGCAGCCTGGCTGCATAGTGCCGATCTCCTCTCAAGTTTGCAACAATGGCAGATTTTTGTTAACTGACCAATATCGCTCATAACTTTGTAGTATGGTAACTTTGATTTTGTCTTGGTAACTGATTTGAGACTCGGTACTTTCAGGTTTTGTCTTGGTAACTTTGATCCTTGTCTTCTTAACTTTGGTTTGTGCCTTGGTAGTTTTGAATCATTGTTCAAATGATTGTCCATACAGTAATAGCATGAAGCTTGCCATTGAACTTTGTTAAGTTGCACTTTTACCACATCATAATAAAATCAGTTTTACTAATACCTTTGACAGTGGTTCTTTAAGCGATCTAAATCACCCATTTACAACAGCCAGTTACAGGTAAAGATGTCTACAGAATATACAGGAGAAGTAATGACAACTCAGTGTTAGAACCCTTGGGGAACATCTTATACACTTTGGGAATAAAATAATGTATTTTTACATATTTTTAAAAGAGACATATAGGCAACTTTGGCTCACATGCCTCTTTCATGTCCGGAATAGGTGAAAACACAGCTCCTGGATTTGGAAGATGGGAAGATGGGCTGTCTCTGCTTCCCTCTGACTGCATAGGAATCCACAGAACCTAAGGAAGAAAGGAGTTGCGTCTTTATTTCTGGTTCATCAGTCAGCGCAGCTGACAGGGAAAAATAAAACTTAAGATGTTTTAATCAGTATGCAGCCTTCAAATGCATCTTGGAGGCTCATTGAAGCATTCTGTTTCCTTAAGCAATGTAAAGTTCAGGTTTTTGATAAATAATAATACTATAGCTTTGGAATTATACTACATACAGTGATAATGCTTTGCACTTTTGCATGAATGTGTAAAAATAAAATAAAAAAAAAAAAGCCAAAGCATCCTTCATTTATGTTTAATTTGCTTTAGTGTTTGCAGAAGTGATAATTGACCTTAAAGTGTCTGAGGGAAAAAATAGTTCTTTGCCCTTGCAGCCAAACAAAACCATGAAGTAAACCTGTTGTCACTGCAGAAAGGAAGGCAAAGCTTGTACTGTTGCAATCTGAATGAGACCTTTATGGAGAGAGGCCACTCTGTTTAAATCAACATATACACTGGCAGATGTTTTGATAGGAGTTAGATAAACCGCTCAAAAAATTTAAATATTTTTCAGTTGCTGTTTGTTTACAATGTCATAGTTGTCTTGTTCTATATGTGTCTGACTTATTTACTGTTTTGCTTAGCTTTAGTTATGACAGTCCATGTACAGATAATTACATGCAACTGGAAGCTTTTGAAGTGCAAGCTGTTAGAGAGTGAAATGCTGTAAATCCAGCATGTTGACATGTGGACTTTGTGCTATAAAAGGTTAAGTTCATTCAGCAAAAATCTATGACATTCTTGCAACTATCTGAGACAAAAATCTTCTTCTTCTTGTATATTACTTTTTTTACTAAAAGTAATTTTAGGACTTTTTCCTCCAGGCTTTTTTACTAAAAAAGGATTTTACTTATCATCGTTTAGAGTCTGATTTATTAAATTTTAAATTAAGATTGACAGATTATATTTTGACAGTTTCTGAGTATTCATGCTTTCAAATCAGGTGAACCCAGGAGATCATTCTTATCTTGTAATTATGAGCTGTAGAAGTTGAAGAAATTTGCATATGCTTGGCTTAAACCATGAGGGTGCAAATATCTTCAAACAGGAATAACCTCTATCATTTTAGCCCACTTTTGGGATAGTTCAATCTGTGTGGTAATGTTCTTGGGATAAATTGGATTGCAGGTTTGCATATCTCCCACTATATTTCCCTTTTCTGTACAATTTGTATCAGCCTGCATAATTTCTGTGGTCTAGAACTGAAAAAATTTCAGGGTACTATAAAGTTGTAAGACAAAAGAAAACCAAATTTTGAAGAAAACCAGAACTGAGATTCAGTTGTAGTATTAAATATGTACCTATAAAAAAACCCAAACAAAAACAAAACAAAAAAAACCCTCTTAATAAGAAGACCAGCTAACATCAGAAATAATAGCAGTTATTTCATTTTTGATGTCAGAAATTGATCTGGATGTGACACTCTTGTGAGACTGTAGTAGCTTGGACCTTACACTGTAGTAGGAAGAAAAGCTGCTTTATTGTAGTAATATGACCTTAGGTCTGTATCACCAGATGTTCTGAAAGGGGACACCTCTGCATAACCTTTATTGAAGTTCCAGCTTTCTGTGCTTTTCTATTTTGAATTTAAAATAAATCAAATTTTAAATTAAACCAAGGAAAGGATATTATGGAACTAGATTTCTAATTTTAAGAAAGCAACTTACTCCAAAATGCCAGTGCTGTCTGATCATTCTAGAGCAAGAGTCCTACTTATGCCAGTTATTATCTTTAAGCTGCCAAATCTTGATATTCAGTATTTATAAAGCTAGAGTGAAACATCTTCTTAAGTGTTTGACTAATTTTTAGCATTTTCAGTTAGTACAGAGGGATAGATGCCTTCAGGCTGAATTTAGACAAATATTGTTGATGTTTACTCCAGGGGAATGTGTGAGAAGTAGAACACCAAGTGCTGCATTTTTTACTAGTTTTTTTTTAAGAAAAGTATATAGGTATCTTTCTTCTTTCAGCTAATGGAACAGCACCGCCTTTGAGCTATAGCACCAAATCAGCACATACAACTTCTCTGGACAAAATTTTTTCTAGTGTTTTTGAGAAAAGCATTAGGACTTTACAGACCGCCTTTGAGCTATCTTATTAAACCCTTGTTAAAAAAATTCACCTTGTTAAAAATTCACCTTATTCTCTCATCTTCAAACATCAAACATCATCATTGATATCATAAGTGTTTTACAGAGTAAAAGCAGAGGTTAGTCTAAGATATGAATGTAGCCCTAGTTTTTGGATTTCTCTGAAAAGAAAAAAGATGGTCTGTATCTTTTTCTGCACCAGTAGAGAAGCATTTCTCCATGAGTCGGGCATATGAAAGTAAGTCACTAGTTTTTAGTTCAACTCTTCTTTCAGTGACACAGCCACAGTCTTTTGACTGTTAGGGAAATGAAACACAGCAAAATTAGTCTGAAGTTTAATTTATATCATTAAAAACCTTAAGCAAGTGTTTATTATCCAAAAGCGGTTATAATCTTAGGCAACAACATACCTGGATATTGTCAGAGCTACACAGGGATGCTGTTTCACTTTCACCCACATGAACATTAAAGGATTTAGTTCCAAAGATTACCAGAATTACAGCAAAATATTGGTGCTGTGGTTAATTATGTGTAGTTGCTAAACTCAAACATGGCCTCTGGACCATTTTTATACACTGATTATAGAAGGATATTAATCTAGGGTAAATTCATTGTGCTTTTGCTTTCAACCACCCCCATAAGTTGTAAGTTGTCCTCAGTTTCTCAGTATTTTCAATGATATACAGAAGTGGGAGAGACTTCTTGCTCTCTGTATCTAGTTCCCTGCAAGCTGAAGCCCATAGTTAGATGGTTCACTAAAACTTGCATAAGATCCTGTTGAAAAGGGAGTCCCTCTTTCTCTTCTTCCTAACTGCTCCATCACTCATGATCCAGTTCTGCCAACAAATTTTAAAAAATATATTGTGTTTTTTTTTTAAAAAAAAAGCTGTTTCCCATTCCAGAGGAACAGGTTGAAATGACTGTGTGTTCCTGATCACACATAGTTATTCTATATGATTCACTTTACAATATTTAAATAAATGTAGTTGTAGTTTATTTCTATGGATTAAGAATTTTTAATATACTATCTTCCTTTAAATTTTTCTATGAGTAATTCCCTAAGCAAAAGCGTACATATGCTGTCATTTCTTAAGCAACAATATAACTGTGTTTTATGTACCAGTTGTCATTCTCCTCTTAATCTGATGGAACTTTTACAAATCCAGTGTTACAAATACATGCAACCATTGTATATCCATTAATTCTGATTATTCGGTGATTTACAGTAAAGGCTCTGTATATCTAACTGTATTCATACATTCTTCTTATTGTGTGAGAAGATTCCGCTTACCCACTTTTATATCTCAAATTTTTCACTGAAAACCAGAACTGGTTGCTTGTTATTTACTGTATACTCTCCTGGATTGCTTTGCTGAGAGAAAGCGATATCTCCAGGTAACAAACAATGCCATTGACCTTTAGACATCTGCCACAGGATGGGTTGCCATATCCTGCAGACTGCACAGGGAGCCTTGAACAAGTTTCGACTAAATAACTTCCTTTTGGATGCTTGGCATTGTATTTGCCTGAATAGATATTGAAAGTTCAATGAGAAGAATCAAATCTAGTGACATGAATCACAAAAAACATTAAAATAAGCTTTGCTTCTAATCTCCTGTGTCTCTTCAGCACTGAACAGAAAGAATAGTTGGGCAGCCTTTACATCTCATTCTGAAATTTTTGTACTTGTGGGTTTTTTAATGTGGTTTTATATTATGGGGTATGAGTACTTAGAGAAACCATAAGATGAGACATGGTTGTTAAACCAGTCTGCAGCCAATTCATTCCAGAATTTCCAGTTCTCTTCAGGCCAATAGAAAATTTCTTTTGATTTAACCTTCTTTATTTGCTTAGGAAATAATGTACTGCTTCAAGTATGCTATTTTCTTTAATTATTCTGATGAGGATTTGAATCATAAAAACCCCCCAACCTTATAGGTGATACATGTTAAATTAACTAATCTAATGTCATTTGATGGCATCCAGTTTGCAAGGACTAAGTCATGCCAAAAACCTCACTAATTATCAAGGTATGTAATTCGATCCCAAGACACAACAAAACCTGGGGTACTGGGTATGTGTAGGAAATGGCCACCTCTTTATAGATCCTAAAGAAAAATGTTGCTGAGCTGCCGGATCAAGTCTAGAGGAGGACCACAAAGACGATCAGAGGGCTGGAGCACCTCTCCTATGAAAGACAGGGTGAGAGAGTTGGAGTGGTTCAGTCTGGAGGAGAGAAGGCTCCAGGGAGATATTGTAGCGGCCTTCCAGCACCTAAAGGGGGCTTAGAGGGAAGATGGGGAGGGACTATTTATCAGAGAGTGTAGTGATAGGATAAGGGGTAAGAGTTTTAGTCTGAAAGAGGGGCGATCTAGATTAGATATTAAGAAGAAATTTTTCCCTAAGAGGGTGGTGAGGCACTGTAACAGGTTGCCCAGGGAAGCTGGGGATGCCCCATCCCTGGAGGTGTTCAAGGCCAGGCTGGATGGGGCTTTGAGCAGCCTGGTCTAGTGGGAGGTGTCCCTGCCCAGGGCAGGGGAATTGGAACTTGGTGATTTTTAAGGTCCCTTTCAGCTCTAACCATTCTGTGCTTATATGATGCTATGTAATAATATCCTCATCTACCATCTTAAGACCTAAAGAAAGAAATATAGAAATAAAAGAAAGGTGAGTAGAAAAGCAGATGAAGCAGGTGATCCTAGAAGAAACCAGAAGGTAGGGAAAATATTTACATGCGACAGCTGTTCCCCTCCCCCCTTTCCTAAATCTTAAAATCTTCTGTCTCTGGAGTACACATCCTGAGTCAATCTGTCACTGTCAAAAAGCTAAGGATAATAAAATTCTATGTGGACGTTTTGTGTTTGATTTTCAAGGTGGAGGTACAGCTTAGTGCAGGTACAAAATAGTTCTGAACTGAAGGACGTACCCATCTATATGCATTTATGTGCATCTATATGTCAGTAGAGATATATATATATATCACCACAGTTGTACTTTAACCCCTCACTTCGTAACCTGAGATCACTAAATCTGAGGTTGAGCTAAATCTGTTTACAGATATTTCCTTAATGAGATTTCTGTCATCTAGTTTTACGAATGTCTAGTATTTTCAGTTTCAAAGTCTGTAATATATGTCTAAGGGGTAAAAAAATAGGATTTGACCAACTTGATCAGTCACTACTAATTAATCATCTGCAATAGCTATTTATATAATTGAAGGAAAAATTTTACAATCACAGCCTTATAAATGGAGCGCACTCTTCTACTCTTCCAAAGTTATAATGCAGTGCTGCTGAAAGCTAAGTTGATTTAAATTTAGCAGAAACTACTTGTAAATACAAAAGTATTTTGGAAGATTATTTATTCATTTTTTATAATCTATAATATATTTACATAGCTTCAGCTAGAATTGCATTACTATTCTCTGACTTTAGGAGTAGTTATATGAAAGCATCTTCTTTGGGAAGACAATTTATGGAGTACAGACGTCAATTTATTGTTTTGTCACACATTTCAAATTTGCAGATGGGGAACAGGCAAAGGACCATTCCTATAGACCCCTCTATGTTACCCTTATGTACTGCCGATGGTGTTGCTGCTCCACGTGTCCCTACCTTGAGACTGTGTATATTCCACAAAAATGGAGAAACATCTCTATCCACTTGTATCCACTCCTTCTTGTCTCAGCGATGCCCAATCAGGTGTGAGTATGTTTTAACTACTTGACCGAGCTTCTGCTTAACATCCGTACAGAGTTTAACACAGTAGGAAACGTGACACAACTGATATAATAAAATATTACCCACCAACAGCTGTGAAATCTCCTTGCTTTCTCTCCTTTTTCACAGGCTTCCTTAATCCAGCTACTAATCTGTGAAGAATGTCCACAAGTCCCTCAATTTACCTAGTTTTAACAACACAGTTAGAACTGAGCAGTAATCACTCTAACCATACCAGCAAACTGCAGTTGAGTGGCCCCAGGCTCCCACCTGGGTGTCTTTTCCATTGTCTGCTCCACAGTTCCCAGTCTGAAACCTGTCAAAGAGGTGTGAGCATCCATCATTTGTCAAAGTACGTTCTTCAAAATAATGGTAATCACATAAAGTCAGTGGTCTGGGTTCATGCTTAACATATATTGGTGGGGTTGGGAAGGTCACAAAATCTATCATCCTGAAAGACTTCATTTACTTTTTTTCTTGAGTTCATTTAGGAAAAATAATAACAACATGCAGTTCATTAAAGATGGAAGCCAGAGGTTTTAGATTCAAATTATACTAGAGCACCATCATATTTCGCTCCAGCTTAAACCCCTTGAGACCTACAGAATACAGGCCAGGAGACAAGTTTTCTGCAAGGTGTGTTTTTTTTTTTCTTTTTTTTTTTTTTTTTCTCTGTTACGCATATATTTTTCCCCATCTAAAATACAATATGTATAAAATATTTTTCCTCTGTCTTCTGTTTCCTACTTTAAAAGTTTATTCTGTGATTCAAACAGTATTTTGCAATTAGGAAGGGTTTTGGAAGTCACGTTTCCCAGGTGAGATGTTCCACTCAAAGAGCTAAAGAAAATGCTATGGAGAAACAGACGATCTTTTATACCTGCAGGGGGCATTGCAATACAAAGAAAAGGAGCAATGAAAGCTGCTGAGACTTTTTCCAACCCGTTTGTCCAGTAACATTTTATGAGATTTGACAGTCAGTCAGGTTTGAACTCCTTTTTTTTTTTTTCCCTTTTTTTTTTTTTTTTTAAAGGGGCAAGTTTTTTTGAAGCCATTAATAAGCTTTTTTTTTTTTTCCTGTTTTTGAAGTCACATTAGGAAGAAGTTTTAAGTTACATTCTAAATAGAGAATATAGTTTTCTTGCAGTTACTGATACTGATGAGGAACATAGGGATAATGGTATTAAAATGGGACCTAAAATGCAAATGATAATTCCTGTCTTATAGAAAAAGAATTTGCAAATGATCCATTAATAACATTTCAAATGTCTGCACTAATTTGAAGATTCTAGTTAGGCTATAAACATTATGAATCTCTCAGTATGATTTTTTTATTGTTATAACTACATTTATATAGAGGAGATGAGAAATGGTATCTTAGATGGCCAGCAGTTCTTACAAAAAATATTAGCTCATGTGTTATGCACATATATGAGAGTGCTGTTAGATAGCTTGTCACTCTTCGTAGAAGTCATTAAATATATGTTTCATTAAGTATTATCTGTAATAGAATTTTACGTATTTTTTTTTCAGTGGTGCCCAGTGACAGGACAAGAGGTAATGGGCACAAACTTGAGTATAGGAAGTTCCACCTAAACATGAGGAGGAACTTCTTTACCTTGAGGGTGGCAGAGCACTGGAACAGGCTGCCCAGGGAGGTGGTGGAGTCTCCATCTCTGGAGACATTCAAACCCCGCCTGGACGCGTTCCTGTGCAACCTGCTCTAAGGTGACCCTGCTCTGGTAGAGGGGTTGGACTAGATGATCTCCAGAGATCCCTCCCAACCCCTGCCATTCTGTGATTCTGTGATATTTATAAGCTACAACGAGTGCAAATTAACTGATGTGTAACTTGTACTTAACAGATGATATATGGACCTTTATAGACATAAACATTGGGTATTATGGAATTACCTCCTAGGATAGCCAATATATGTACATATAGAATGATTCTGTATTCAAGCAGAATATGATGATCAAATGTCCTCGTACAGATTTCATTGATTTGGGGTAGCGGGGGGGGGCAACAGTGTCGGCAGAAAATAAACCTCCTTGCGTCTTACCACTCCTCACCGAGTAATGCCCGATTCGCCACTATCAGTCCAGTCGCGTTTAATGTACCGTATTAAACTATCACGATTTGGATACACTGATAGCAGGCTGCACCTTCAGTCCAGTCGTGCTCATGAACTAGCACGGCCGCCCTCGAGTCTGCGGTCGCGTTCAGTGAGAAACCCCAACGACCAACTACTTAAAGAGTGCAGAAGCGACAGAAAACAGGTTCTTTGGGTTTGTTGGTAGCTAGTACACTGTTTGCGAAGCAGGTGCAAGTAAAATTAAGGTTACTTATACAGAACGCACGACAAAGTTACGAACTATACAGCCTGGCTATAATAGTAGAAAAAGATTCTCTAGAGAAGTTTCTAAGTTTCCCGAAGAAGCGCTTGGTATAATATAAGTCTTACCCAAAGGCGTCCCTATGGGGGGGAAGAAAGGCTCAGCCCGTCGACTGATCCCAGGAGTCAAAGGCAGTCGGTGATGGAGTTCTCCCCTGCCCTGATGGTGTCTTCCTTGATGGTGTCTTTCCTGATGGTGTCTTCCCTAATGTCCCCCCATTCTCGGGCCATTTTTATACTATTTTTTACCTTCAAGGTGGAGTTTGAGTGACTCTAGTCATACATACCTTTATTGTGATTGGTGTAAATTTCTCTTGCCTCGAATTAAAAGTATAGCTTACGAAAAATTCAGGGCGCAGACTCAAAGAGGAGTGGTCGCACCTTGGAGGCGGGTAGCCTTCGGGATGGAGGTGTGTTTTGGTATTAAAATGCATTATAATGACATTATAATGAGCAAAGTTCACGCAAAGGACAGCAATTCATCAAAATTTGACAGGATGTTGGCTCTGGGTCCAACTAAGCCGCTTTATCTGGTCTCTGTACCGTCTTCTTTCCCGTTATCGACACAAGGCAAGGCCACGGAATTGACATTCCGTTCCATCCCTCGCGTAGTTCTCTTGGGAACCGCAGATATTATGTCTTCCCTGTATGCTGGGTGCAGACTTGTTTTCCACCACAGAAGCTTCTTGATTTCATGCTTTTCCTTAAGCTGTGAACAATGCTATAATTTTACTTTTTCGGCCAATTTTAGTAATAATCCCACACCCTCAAAAGAAAAAGACTACCCAAGCTCTGCAAGTACAGTAGAATGGCTGTAGAGGTAGCTGCATAATTGACAGTAATTCTATGCAGTATCAGATTATTTTACTCCCTTTCACTCCTAAAATGTCATTTTTTGTGTCTCTTCCCTTCTCCCACTAGCAGTCAAATTGTAATGACTTACAAGGTTTAGTTGCAGTGTGATTTATGATAGCAGACTGTTATTCTTTCAAAATGGAGTCAGTCATTTTTGCAAATTTGTTTGTATCCAGTTATACCCAGGGAAAATGGAAGACCTGTTTTGATGGTACAATAATCATAGATTAGAGGCTTAACTGAGGAAAGATCATTTTATTTCCAGGGTTTATCTGTAAACTGCTTATAAACACTATTGATTTGTTAGCTGGTTCTTTGTAATCTTAAAGCAAATATTTGATACCATGTGTCTGATCTTCTGCATTTTCTCATAAATTCTCTGCATTGCAATAACCATTGTGTTGTTATAGCAGATCCATATCTCTAGCTTTGTCAATATTACATGAAAGACCATTAGCATTCACTTACTATATTTTTTCTTGCATTATTATTTCAGTACTTTTGGTTGCACTGTCTATCACATTGTAAAGAATAAAACATATTATTTTTTATCATTTTCTTCTGTCTTTGACGTAGTTCTAGGAGAAAGAAAAGCTAGCATTGGAGTTACATTACTGTTAGGCATGGAAAACCCCTATAACAAAAAAGAAAATATATTATCCACACTAATATAGTGATATTATCTATTTCAGATGTGCATTTAATATATACAAATTTCTGAACTGACTTAACGTCCACATTTTTTAAACCAGCTGTGGAGTTTTCTTAGAGATTTCCTCAACAGTTTGTTCAGACAAGGCTGTATTCTGTATGTAAGTACCTCTCTACTTAGTGATCCGTATTCCATCAATAGCCCTCTAGACTGAAAGCAGATGCATTTTTTATTCTTAAAAAAGCAACTGTTGAGTCTAATAGTTGTTATGATGATCAAAAGTAGGTTTCTATGATTATATTTGAGATAACATTTCCAAAATGAGAAAATTGAGGAAGGAGAGAGATCTTGATAGCATTCACCAAAGGAAAGCTAACCAAATAGTAAGCAATATGAAGCAGCTTAATCCTTAATTAGTTAAAGATTTGCTTACTTCAACTGGACATCACTTGTTGTTGATGTAATAATGCTTATGCTTGGAAGGGCACAGATACTTCTAAGTTTCTTAAGATGACAGAGAGAAGAGTCATCACCTCTTGACACATATTTGTTATAGTTTCCCATTTGGTCTAGGAGGTGTTAAAGGTCAGGGTTCTGGCATTCAGGTTGAATCCCAAGAATTCATACTTGAAGGTTTGGCTTAAAATACATTTTCCACATTTACCACAATTTGAAGCCCTTTACAAGTGTTACGTGAATAAGATAATTATTTCTTTGTTCATGGGCATTTTATAAGATCCAAACCATAGAATTTTATGGACAACAGTGATGGTATAGAAGACTACAAATATATGTCTGTTTATTCCCATTTTATTTCATTTTGAAAGTTTACAGCTCCTCTTTTCTTCTTCCATAACAAAAAGCTGACAAAGATGTATCAAAAAACAGTACAATAAAGTGAAGATAGAAAATATGCATCTTGTTATCAACAGTGTTCACCTGTAGTTGTAAGTTACATAGCATATTTTTCTATGTTCAAATTCCTTTAGCTAGAATGTCATCTATTTAAAAGATATACAGATCAGGAAAGATGATTGGCTTAGAACAGTTACAAATTCCCTTATTACTAAATGCAAAAGGAATCTGAAAGCTCACATTATAAAATCATAATGTCCTTGGTTAGCTATAAAATATTTGATGACTTGATGCGGAGCCAGGTATGTGAATTCCTTGCCCTAATCTCAGGTGGTAAACACATAAATGCAGCCGTGGATTTAATTTTCTAGTGAGAAGTAGTTTATTACTCCTAGATTGCTCTAGTATAATCTATACATAGAATAGTGATGTCAGAAGGCAACTTTGAAATTTTTAAACCTGGAATTGTGCAGTTAATAATAATAATAATCATCATCATCATCATCCTTAATACTGCCAGTGCTTACCAGCACATAGAAAGTTCTCTTGCATTCAAAAATTGCCTTTTGTTCTGTCTCAGGTGAGGTTAAGGTGTGAATCTCATTGTCATTGTTTCAGACACCTTATTTCATAATCTCCATACAATTGCCATTGCCAAGGACCCAAGAATTAGCCTCAGTGGAGGAAAATTATTTTCTGTAGTGTTTATTACTGACAGCACTTTGAAATAACTACTCTGCCTTGGTACGGCAAAATCTGGTCAGATCCTTAGATCTGCTGGTCTTCTATATGCTATAGAAGGTAGCTTTCCTTCTCCAGAAGAAGGAAACTTCAGAACTCCTGTTTCTTTTCTTCATTTTTTCTAAAAATTCAAGACAGACTTGACACTGGCAAAGTGACCCTGTTTGCTGTCAGCCAGTCAGAACACTGGGTCTTTTACTTCATTGTTACAATGGGTTGCACTAGATAGTGTGGAAGCCAAAAGAATATTCTGTATCTCGATTTTGTATTACAAAATAGCCTGGTAACTTGGCTGAAGGGAAAAAAAATTAAAAAAAAAAAAAAAAAGAGCATTTAAGACAACCACAAACTTTCTGCTGAAAGTTTTCATGTTGCTTTTGTAAGATGGCAGTCGAAGAGGTCTTCAGGGTGTGATAAAGTCAGATGATCTGGCATGAGGAAAGCTAAAAACTACCAAAGGCTTGGCACAGCTAGGACATGCCAGCTCATGAGAAACAGAGAAATTCATTCTTCTTCCTAATCTCTAAATCAGGTGTGGAATCAAGGAAGTGAACCATGCAAGGGACTCCCAGGTACATAGTTGTTACAAGTCTCGTTGCGGAAAGGCACTATTTTGTGTTTGGGTACTGATGAGAGAGAGAAGCATAGACATTCATGACAAGCCAACCCCTGACATCTTAGACTACAACAGAAGGTAACCCCAGATTCACAGCTTTGACTACTCATCTCTTGGCAACCAAACCCTGCAGTACATTGAATTGACTCTCTTTCAAGGGGAGAATAAATAGATTTAAAAAAAAAAAAAAAATTTTAAAAAGCCTCTTCATTCATTTCTCTGCTCTTCTTTTCAGTTTTCCTTTAACCCATTCCTTGGTGTACATAAAGCAAGATTAATTCTTCACAGATTAAGTATTCCCTGCTACCACGGTACAGACACTAGAAATGCTTGAGAAGAGTAGTGTTCAGGTGCAGGTCCAAGCACCCACACAGTACTTCCAGGAAATCAGAAAGGTTTGTGTAATCACTTTTCAGGGTAGCAGTGATTCCTTCGTTCCTCATGCACACCAAAAAAACCCACAAACTTGTGACCAAAAAGTTAAAGTGTATATTGCAAAGTGATTTCATACTTTAATATGAAACATGTAGGCCTCCCTCTCAAAAATATCACTAGCTATCTCATAGGAGAAAAATGAGATTTCTGTCTTCCCTGGAATGTATAGTCCCTTATTAGACTTAAAAGCCTATTCCAGAAACAAAATTAAATTATGATCACATTTCCAAAACACTTTCTTAAAACTGACTAAACTGTAAAAAAATTTGTGATATTTGTCTTGTATGCAAAGATTTTCTGTGCTATCAACCGATGACAATTTTCGTAACGTAAGAGCTGGCTTATGACAGGCATGTTATGAATAAGTTTGCCTGTCTATGACTTGATGTTCTGTATTAAAACTGAAGCTATTCCCTCAGATGGTGAGGGACAACCACAGAAGAATGCAGTCAGTTTGTGGTTATGGATGAGGAATAGGGTATGCAGAAAAACAGGATGATCAACAGTCACACATTTGCATGAATGGTATCTTCTTTCAAATCTAATTTTCAAGAAGACTTTCTCTTCAGAAAAGTGTTAAAGTTTACTGATGACGAGAGGCAGACATTTTGTCAGTCCCGACTCATAAATGGCATCTCCTGAGCATAAAATTATGAAAATAACAGAATTAATTGTTACCTGAGGTTGAAATGGAGAAAAAAAATCCTTCTTTTTGAATCTTACAATGGTTCCTGTTATAAAAAATCTCATGCAGAGAAATTAATTTAGAGAAGTGTTATTTTCATTGCATTGTCTAACTTTCTAACAGACTTCTCATTCTAATGACCTAATTAATATTCTTCATTAACGTTGAACACATATCATACATGCATGACAGCAGAGAAAGAAATGTCTAGTTATAATATGGCTGATTAACTTTAGGAGGTGTATAAACTGTAGGAGTATTTATTTTCTGAGACTGTTTTTATAAAATAAAAGCTGACATGAAATTCCAGAGAGCTTAGGTTCTTATGGACATTTATACCTTTACAGGCTTTGCTATTGAATCTAGTGAAACTATAAAGGATCACAAATATATCAGGGTCTTAAAACTTCTGTATTCAAGCGACACTGACTCTGGAATGGACTGTGGCATGGCAAGATTTTTTGCCACCTTAAACTCAAGTGGAATCATAATTTCTGCTCAATATGGAGTAAAAAATGTTGATAAATAAAAGCTTCATCTGGCCAAGAGATCACCCATGGTTTAACATGACCAATGTTAAGAATGCCTACATCCATCTGAAGTCTTTTTTCCAAAGCGCTGCCTTGGATTCTCGAGGCAATGTCATGTGCAATAGCTTTGGTCCTTGAGAAGTAAGGCAGTCAACTGGCTGTCATCTGAAGAACCCCACGGAGATTGGGTGGACTGTTTTCTCTCATCCACTTTTAGCATACTGAAACACCCTAAACGGTCAGTTCCTATTGTCAAAAGACGTATTCCTCCCGGTTCTTTTCCTAGCAGGATTTATGGTTAGAGTACAGCCAAGGGAGGGAACTGAAAGCTGAGGGTGGCCACAGAGCCAGCAGGTCTGGGCCCTTTGTAATGACAGCCCCATCCCACAGCACCCAATGAAGGAGCAGAGCTGGGAGGAAGACGGTGACCAGAACCAGCCCAGAGCTGTGTGTCTGCCCAACAAGGCTGTGGTGACAGAGAGGGCTGAATTCCAGCCAGGGAGGGCCAGGATCAGGTCTGGAGACAGGAATCATAGTGAGCGCAAGGTGCTGAGTTCAAAGGCCAGGCCAGGTAGTCAAACCTGTGGGTTAGCAATTAAAAAAAAAAAAAAAATTAACCTGGAGAGCTTGGAGAACCAACTTGGAGAGCCTTAGTTTAAAAGCAGCTCATGAGGGAAGGTGAAGGAGCCTTCACTGAGGAGGAGAGGCAAAGTGCAGCTAGAGCTCAACCTAGCTACAACTGTTAAGGATAATAAAAAAATGTTTCTATAAGTTCATTAACAACAAAAGGAGGATTAGGGAAAATCTCCCTCCCTTATTGGATGCAGAGGGAAACATAGTCACAAAGGATGAGGAAAAGGCTAAGGTGCTCAACTTTGCCTCAGTCTTTAGTAGTGGAACTACCTGTTCCCTGGACACCTAACCTCATGAGCTAGTGACAGGGAGGGGAAGTGGAATGAGGTCATCACAATTAAAGAGGAAGTGATCAGTGACCTGCTACATGGCTTGGATGCACACAAGTCTGTGGGACTGGCTGGGTTACACCCAAGAGTGCTGGAAGAGTTGGCAGACATGCTCGCCAAGCCACTTTCCATTATTTACCTGAAGTCATGGCTAACTAGGGAGGTCCCAATGGACTGGAGGGTAGCAAATGTAACACC
>VXBO01007829.1:96679-135665 GCA_013400135.1 Rhinoptilus africanus | reverse complement strand
GATTCTTGGTGCTTGAAATTGATGTTATTTCAGTGTTCTTATAAAACAGAATTACCTTCACCTTCCATTAGGTCTCATCGAGTTGTTGCTACAGTGATATGGCTAGTCCTGACTTCTTAGGTTTTATCGTCTCTGCTGTCTCTTACTGTCCGAGGTCCTAGTTATAGTGGAAGGTGAAAAAAAAGTTTGCATATTTCTACACTGCAAGTTTCCGAAGTGAGGTGCTTATAGAATATACATCTCATCAGAATCTGTGAATGGCATCATTTCTAGAGTGACCTCCACAATCACTCTAGAAACTTTTTGGTCATTTCTCCCATGTCCTCCAGGAAAGCTAACTTCTGTATGATGCTCTGGTGAAATTTTTGTGCAAAAAGCCTAGTTGCTCTTTGTGGATCTGAAAATATTAATCTGAAATAAATTATCCTTCATAGGCTCTATCTCCTGTTCCTATCTTCACTTTTTTGCTGCCTTTCCTGACTTTCCAGTCTCCTTTCCTGACATCCCACAGCCTTTCATTTTCCAAGCCCTGCTAACAGATCTGTTCCTCTAGAAATATCAATGTAAATTTGTCAGGAAAATGAAAGAGAAGACCAGTACTTTGAAAAAAACCTTTGAGTACAGCTCGATTTTGCAAAGCCCTTATTACAGATGTTGCACCTGCTGGAATCAGCTGCGAGCATCAGCATTTCTTTCAACAGCTCCTGCTCCTTCCATAGTGAGGACTACACGTTTGCAGACTAATTCCTACATGATGGGAAATAATACCTTATTAAGTTGGGCGTTTGTTCACACTTTCCCTTCCAAGACTGTGTCCTTTTGCTTTACAGTCACACATTCTGTCACAAACCTCCTCCAGTTTGCTATCACTGACACGTAGTACATGTGTCAGTCTGGTTTCAAGCACAGTGGCTGAAACTTAATCAAGAAAATAGAAGAAACTGTTGTTGTTTTCAGTGTATGACTACTGGACTGCCTCCCTCTCTTTCTACACTGCTTCTGTAGGGGTCCAGTGGGGAACATGGCAAACAGAAATGGCAGAGTGCAAGCAGTCTCAGAGCAGTTATCATCCTAACTCTCTGTTAGGACCAGCTGACAGCTGAGGTTCAATTCTGGTTGCCATTTTGTGTGGGTGAATAAAGCTCTTTGGTGTCAGGATGGTCAAGAGACAGAGATTCTAGTAAAAAAAAGAAAGGAGCTATTTCCTAAATGCTTTTGAAAATCATAAGAGGGATTTGATTGAGTACCAGGACAAAAAGATCGTTCTGAGTAGCAGTTCTGGCTCAGAGAAAGTTGTGGTGTGTGAAGAGAGGCCTGACTCGGAGAAGTGGTTCTGGCAAAGAGGGACATGGCGTGTGCCAGCATCTGCTTGTGGGTTCTGGGGTTAGAAAATGGAAGAGGAACAAGCAAGAAACAGCAAAAAGGTACACACTGGCTGCAGGAGGTGCTCTCAGGCTAAGCATGCTAATGCAAGGGACAGTTCAAGAAAATCTGTCTACTCAAAGTTATTACCACACATTTTCTTAAACAAATTTTACCCAATAGGCTACTTTTCCCATGTAGCTTCAGCAATTTTGATATGGTACAGCAAATCTGAATTTATTGTAAGATCTGACCATTACCTCCATTTCAGTCATTCTTAATGGTTTTATCTTATAGTAATTATTTTATAACTGGCTTAACCACATATATTTCTTGACAAACCTCATAGCAGGAATATACTTACTCATACTCAAGAGAATAAGGTTTTACTATATCTACAAATCAAGAGCCGTGAGCTGGAATCAGTCTATTTCAACCTCTACTTTGGCACTTGACTCCTTTTTTCCGCTTTTTTATTCAGGTCAGAATCAACTCCAAAATTATACAAAGGGTAACTGTGGCCTCACTATTCTGAAGATGTGTCTGTATGCTAGTCATAAGAAGCATGGTCCAAAAGAGGACTTGACTTACAGTGGAGCCAGGAACCTTAATGATATCAAACTAAAGAAGTTTCATATACTTATATCTTCAAACATTTACTAGATATAAACTTGCTATGGTTAAGACAAAACTTATGGGTATGTTATAGAAAGATATTTCATTGTACTTCACTGGATTCTTGATTGGCACTTTTCTGAAACTTCTTGGTTGTGCCTGTCCACATGCCAAACCACTGAACACCTTCCAGCAGCTCTGTACTGAGTACAATTTCTTTATTATCCTGCTTTGAGACACAAAATAGTCCACAAATATAGTAGTATCAGGCCACGGTTTTCACATCTACCCTTTTCACAGATCATCTTTTTCAGGACTTGAATACTGGGATTCAGGACTATCAGAAAGCTATTTTCAGCAATTCAGAAAGAACAAAATCAAGTTATTGTTCTGAGGATTTTTTTTTTTTTTTACTTTCTAAAGCTCATTGTTCAGGATTTGCCAGTGTGGTTGTTTCTTTGGTGTTTTGTTCTTTCTCAAGTGTCTACTTTTGTGCATACTGTCTGAAGGAAAAATGATTGTTACATGTAGACGTTCTTCTAAACTATTTTGAAAGCACGCAGACACATGAAAAAAGTATTTTTATGATACACAAGAGCCTAAAATATATCAAATAATAATAAAAAATGGTACAAAACCCACGGATCTGATTTCAGTTTCTGATGTATATAATTAATACACATGCATGTTTACTACTGTCTACAGGTAGAGTATAGCATATAATTAATACAAAGTTTAAATTTGTTAAAATGTGATATTTGTTATATATACATATGATATGATACATTTTTCTTTTTGCATCTACACACAACTATGTAATGCTATAACAATGTCAATAATGCTATAAAAATTTAAGGTCAAATTGGAATATAAAGAATAATTAGGAAAACATTCCTAAAAATACTGATTTTTATAATTTTGTACATTTGAATTTGACTTTCTTCATTCATTCTAGGATGACTACACATGAAATAAAATTATATGACTGCCTGTCACTTCATATTCTTTATGAAAAATCCATTCCAGAACTTCTATAATTTTTTCCAGAATTTACAGTATGGTATTTTTAAAGTCTGCAGTGTTTAAATCCCAATTTTATCTCAATTTACATCACTAAAGTAACAAATACTACCTTAGAAAGAGCATCACATTTCAAGCTTTCACTAAACAAGATTTATGAATGCAAGAGTAAAAGCTACATTTTAAAACACATGAAAAGTCTCAAATATAAAAGTAATAGCTTAGACTTTAAGATAAAATAGTAAGTCACTGAGGATATGAAATTTCAAGAACTTAGCTTCTCTTCAAAAGAAAGTAGACGAGAATTGTGAATTTCTTTGAGAGTCAACTGCTGTTGGAAAGAGTGCAATAAAAGGTTTTTTATCCTGCTAGTTAATAAAAAAGATTGTCAATAATCACCTCTGGTTTTTTTTCCAAGAAGAATGAATGCTTGGTTCAAATCATACGGACATTAGTATATATGTACGTGTATATGTAAAGGAAGATATTTAAGCTGCCTTCATTCTGCATGTTGGCTCTCTAGGAAACTTGCTAATTTACCTTTTTCACCAGCCCAACAAAAGGGTAAAGCAAGGCAAAGGCTGTAAAACGCTGATAGATCTATCAGTCAGGTTTAAAATGTTACAGCGTCAATCATTAATCAGCCAGTTTAAGCATGGCACATTATTATTTTGAATGGTAACTGTTGTTAGCAAGTTAACCAAGACATTATTAGATTATTTATTTTCCCTCATTCAGTTTAGGTCTCCCGTGTGTTATTGCATAATCCCGTGGGTGTAAGAGGAATTTAAACCTAATTGTGGCTTATTTAGTTTGTTTATAGAGCTAACACTTTTCACTTCTGTGTCTCTACATTACCTGCTTAAGAAATTACTGTTCTGTGAAATTCGAATTAAAAAACAACCAAGTTTAAAATAGATATCAAAATTATTACTTGCAGTATGTTCCAACCTAAATACATCATGAAAACCATACTTTTTCATGCATGTTTTTGTGGAAATAAATAATTTTCTAAAGCCAAGTTTTGTTGTTGTTCACACAACGTGTAAGTTTCATAAGGGTAACATAAATATAATAAATATCAAGATATTTTTATTTAGAATTTTTCTCTCAAATATATATACAATAAGAAATGCATAAATAGGCTTAAAAACATGTAGCTAGAATATGTCATGTAAGAGATGAAGATTTTGATAAATTTTGGGGACAAGTAACATACAGTTCCTACTTTTTATTTATTGGCTTATAACTTCAAAATTTCATTACTGCATCTGCATTTTTGATCTTTTCAGTTGTTATTGGCTTTTCTCTGGAGAATATTCATTTAGAGTTAAATAATTTCCTGAATATGTATGTTTTCTTGAACCTGTGAGCATCAGTGTCACTACTTCGACATCTAATTACATGGCAATTAGTGCATACATATGCATATTGTGCACTGATATCATGCACTAATTGTAATTATATATGTATGTGTATGCAATAATGATGCATTATGTATCTATTTTTATATATATCCATGGTATATGTATATTTATGTTATGTGTATAGTTATGTGTGTGTATATGGTATATACAGAGTATGTTCATGAGAAGCTATATAGATGTATATATGTGTATGTATATTTTTATGTAGAAAAACAAATAGCTGAGTGCTCAACTGCACTTATAGTTACTTGCAGAAAACAGTGTATGAGACTGTTAGACTGCAAAATTTTCTGGATCAAAAGTAGTCTCATTTGTAATTCAACCATTGTTGTTAACTTTTAGAATCATAGAATCATAGAATCATTTAGGTTGGAAAAGACCTTTAAGATCATAGAGTTCAACCATAAACCTAACACTGTCATAAACCACGTCCCTAAGCACCACATCTACATGTCTTTTAAATACCTCCAGGGATGGTGACTCAACTACTTCCCTGAGCAGCCTGTTTGAATGCTTGACAACCCTTTTGGTGAAGACATTTTTCCTAATATCTATTCTAAACCTCCCCTGGTGCAAATTTCGTCTTGTCCTATCTCCTGTTACTTGAGAGAAGAGACCAACCCCGACGTCTCTATAACCTCCTTTCAGGTAGTTGTAGAGAGCAATAAGGTCTCCCCTCAGCCTCCTTTTCTCCAGACAAAACATCCTCAGTTCTCTCAGCTGCTCCTCATAAGACTTGTTCTCTAGACCCCTCACCCAATTTGTTTCACTTCTTTTGACACGCTCCAGCACCTCAGTGTCTTTATTGTAGTGAGGGGCCCAAAACTGAACATAGTATTTGATGAGCGACCTCACCAGTGCCTAAGTAAAGGGGAAAAATCACTTCCCTAGTCCTGCTGGCCACACTGATACAAGCCAGGATACTGTTGGCCTTTTTGGCCACCTGGGCACACTGCTGGCTCATATTCAACTGGCAGTCAACCAATACCTCCAGGTTCTTTTCCACTGGGCAGCTTTCCACCTACTCTTCCCCAAGCCTTTAGTATTGCATGGGGTTGTTGTGACCTGAGTGAAGGACCCAGCACTCTGCCTTTCTGAACCTTATACCATTGGCTTCGGACCATCGATCCAGCCTGTCCAGATCCCTCTGTAGAGTTTTCCTACCCTCAGGCAGATCGACACTCCTGCCCAACTTGTCTGCAAACTTACTGAGAGTGCACTCGATCTTCTTGTCCAGATCATTGATAAAGCTATTAAAGAGAACTGGCCCCAGTACTGAGCCCTGGGGAACATCACTTGTGACCGGACACCAACTGCATTTGATTGCATTCATCAGAACTTGTTGGGCCCAGCCATCCAGCCAGTTTAAACCTAGCAAATGTACACCCGCTCAAACCATGAGCAGCCCATATCTCACAGGGAGAATGCTGTGCAGAATGTGTGCCAAAAGTGCTTTTGCATGACTCTTTTTGAAAATCAGGTGTTTCTCCTTGGTGTAGATAAAAAAATGGTAAGTATCATAATGAGACCTAATATTGTTGATGCTTCTCATGAGTTACAGAAGCAGTTGCTTTGTTACTTACTAGTTATTTGTGTTCAAAGTGCGGGAAAATGCTGAGCAGCATAAAATGGCTCTAGAAGGCCTTTACCAAGGTGTAGAAGGTTCCTTTCTACATAGAAGCAGGAGAAAGCTGGGTACATGTACTGCAGCCCTCAATCCTTCTTCCAAGTGAGGGACTCAAGAGCTGTACATCTGTGTGGACCACAGCATAGAGCACAGCTGAAACTCTGGGGCTGGTGAGAGTTTCTGCGGAGACCTGCACAGGCTGCCCTGCTCCTGGCAAGATCCTGGGCACCCTGGGGCACTTCTGGTGGGACACAGCTATGGGGATAAATATTCTTTCAAGATATACACCCCAACATGTACTGTGAATTTTCTCCTGAGTTCCTTGCAGATATAGGCTAGGATTTGTGACAGTAAACAACAGAAATGAAGGGAACATTTTTACTTTTGGAAGACTTCTGTTAATTCACCCTTTGGGTTTAAAAATCCAGAATTTGTTAAAATGTCTTTGAACTACAAAGAAATCTTATTTTGATGGCTTTTCAGATTTTCTTGCTTTTTTGGAAAGATTTTTCTTGTCAAGGCAAACAGCAGAGACACTTTTATTTCATCAAGACTTTTTGTAAGGGTCTGACAAGGTTCAGTCTGTCTCCAAAACACTGAAAAGAAAGTGAGTTCTGAAGGCATTCTTATGTGTCCTTTTTCATCTTCAACCAGGAAAGTTTTAACTCACATGGCAGTATTAATTTTCTCACTGATGTAGCCTAACAAGTTTGCTATTCTAACCAATAAACTAAACAGGCTGAAACCTAGTCTCTGGCAGCAAGGCCAGCTGGTGTGAAATGGTCTGTATCCATACAATTAAACTCAGTTAGCCTCCAAAAGGGAGTGGTGGCAGGCAAAATAATTATTAGGGAATAGTCCCTTGCATGTGCTTGTTCAGGAACCTTGCACAGAAGTTGTTTGGGAGGGTAATATTTGTTTCATTTAAAAGCCTGCCAGGACTCTTCTTCCAATAGATGATCAAGTCAGAGGACTCAAATCTGAGCTCTTGCAATAGTTAATTTGCTAGTTCAGACATAGCTGCAGTACTGCAAAGACAGAATATAATATTGCTTTTAAAACGAACTTACAAAATAATGACTTCTACAAAAGGGCAGCAAAAAGTAGAGGCTGGTGATTAAATTGGAAAGAGGCAAACTGATAGGTTGGTTTTGACTGGGGAAGTTGTGTATGCATGTATTTCAACATTTATCTCTCTAAATAACAAACTTTAATTTTTTCCTCTGTGAGTGTTGATTTACCTGCTTTACCTGAAACAATTGGCTGTTGGCATTTAGTAGGTATTTTTAGCAGTATTTAGCAGTTATTTTTAGCCAAGCACTACAAAAACTTGCAAGTATTACATGTTAATATTTTAAAATAATCCATATTCTGATCCCATTTTGCAGTATCTTAGTTCTTTCATAATCTTCCATTCTGTTTTAGGAAACTATCTATCTATCTAAAAAATGTTATAAAAAGCAGCAGTACAGAACATATTTTTCCTGGAAGAGAGCTGAGTGGATTTTAACCTAATTAAATCAACTGCATAGTTGCTTGCAAAACATGGATTTGTTCCCAAAGTATGAATTTCACAGAAAATGCTGCCTCTCAAAGAAATCAGTTATAAGACTATGGTTTTTGTGTCTTTTTTTTTTTTTTTTTATTAATACCCAGAATATCAGTGTCATCCAAAAACTGTTCAAGCCCTGACTGGGCTGTTAAAAAGAAGGCATTTTGCTATCCTTTATGAAAAACATTTTGTGTCTAAGAGGTCAGTTTAGAGTTTTCCAAGTGTTGCAAATGAAGCAAAGCTGCTAATGATTGCACTTAGTTTCTTCTTTCAACTTCAAGAATGAGGACATAATACAGAGGAGTCAAAACCACTCCAGTGCGTGTCTGACACAGTTCAGCCTGCAGTGGTCAGGAAAGTTTATCTTCACTTTTGTAGAGGTGACACAAATCACCTTGACAATTCTGATGTGGAGAGAAGAGGAGAGAATTTCCTGGGTAGCATTTGTCTGAGGAAGATTCACACTTAACCTGACAGGAGATCCCACCAACTGGGAGTACCACTTCCATCCAAAATCTTTCCATTCTGCTGAAGTATTCAAGTGCTTTAAAGGAGGACTCAACACCCCTGTAAATAAAAATAGAAGTTTTCTTATTTTTAGCTTTCCAGTGTTTTTTCCAGTTCATTTAGAGGCAACAAAGTTTCTTCAGTAAAGCCATTGACCTGAACTGCAGTAATTTCTCCAGACAAGCTAAATATTAAAATTGGAGTTGTTCAGCAGTTGATGCCCATTGGGCTGGATTTGTGTGGGATCCTCATCCATCTGAGTCCTACTTAGTGACAAGATTTCTGAATCTGGGGTTACCTTTTCCTTTATCCTCCTCTGCACAATGATGATAGTGAAGCTTGATTGCTAGGTGTAGGCCAAAATTATATACCAGAAGATGAAATCATCACTGTAAAGACTAGAGTTATTTTATTTTATAGATTTTTAAATATACATTCAGCGGTATAAAACTTTTAATCCAATTCCTTCCCACCTCCACGCTGGTCCAATGTTTAGGTTTTTTGGATATGAATTTACTTTTGTTTCTTTGGATTGAAACTTTTTGCTTTCAAATATGAAGTCATAAGATTATTTTTTTTCTTTTATATTGGCAGAGACAGTTTGCAGCTTTATTCTTTTAAAATCCTTTTTATGATGTGATTGACATTTTGTACAGCAACTAAAACAAAGGTTTCATTCAGCTTTTAAGCATCATATATCTACTCGTTAATTTATGTGAATTAAAACTAAAGATTAATTTCAGCTCTTACCTAGAAAGGTTTTCAGATGTAACAAATCTTAATTAATATTTTTTCCTTTTGGAAGAAAACATGTATAGATCTCTGATCCATTTCCTTTTGAAAACCTATACAAAGTAATTGCCAAGAGCCTGTATGGTGACCTAGAATACAGATTCCTGGAAGTTTTAAGGCCTATTTCTGTAACTAGATGCAAAAGTCTAAAGTGTTGGAAAGTGTAACTTGTATCCATGAATTATCAGCATGGTAAATGATGCTATTTGATACCATACTGCGTTGCAATCTACAATGAATTATTGTGTGTTTATACTTTACCCCATATTTTGTTTTCCCTGCCACCCTGTTACCCATTTGCCCTGGGATTTCAAACCTCTTGTCTTACAGCTCTGCTGCAAATATTTGACCTCTCATTCTCTCATTTGTCTGTTTTCTCCCACTGAGTCTTTTCCTCTTCCCATAAAACTCAGCTGGGGAGATGTCAGGCCATTGAGCGATCGCCTGTCGTGGGCAGCTGCCCGAGCTCTGCTGTGCAGTGCTGCCCCTCAGCAGGTCAGATCCTGGAAGAGGATGTTGCCAGCGTGGCACGCGCTGGACAGAGGCGGATTTGTTCAGTGTTACAAGAAAGGGCCAAGGTCCTCTACCATCAGCTTTTACCAGGAAGGACTAGTAAACCTTACCTGTTTGGCATTAAAGGTTCAGTGTAAAATGTGCTTATGACACTAGCATTCAGAATTTACTCTCCCCAGGTGAAAAAAGTACACTGCTTCCAGTCTTTGAGGAGTAGTAAGAATCTTTCATTTCCCCCATGTATTCATCTCAGTTGCATTGCAGGATGTTCTGACCTTTAAAAATAAGATTATGAAAACAAGAGGCCAATAGCCTAGAGGACTTCTGCAATCAGTATGTATATTCATTCTTCTTTGGTTAATGAAACAGTTAGGAAGAGAATGAAAGTGAAGGTTCAGATCATTTCTTACCAGCTTGAGACCTTATATCAATTTTGGGAAGAATATAGTATGTAGTGAATGACTCAAAGAAGGATACAACACAGAACGGCCATTTGGAATGGTATTTTCATTATTACAGCACATAGGTTAGGTCACAGATTGGGTAGATATAACACAATCAAACAAAAATTCAAAGTAGTATGCATAGGGACAAATATCCCACTCATCAAAGTGTTGCACGAACAGCAACCGACCTCCTTCGGCTGAGATGGCACAGAGACACTACTTCCCGTCTCTGGGCCAAAGAGCACTGACACCAATATGAGGATGTTACAAATGGCGTTTATTGCAGGCTCGCACTACCTTATATACTTTATGACCTTCGTTACCACCTCTTCTCTGTCGTCACACCTAGGAGAGGTTCCATGCTCCTGACTTTCCGTGACACTGCGAGATCTTCCGAGCGCCGTCCACTACAACAAAGCAAAAAAAAAACCAACCCTCCATAAACAATCAAAAGTTAAAGATTTCTTTCTTTTGACAGCATTTGTTGTTTAACAGCACAAATTTAGCTGATGTAGTCTTTAAACAGTCAAGATCAACTTAGCCCTAAGATGGTTCTCTCTGACCCTTGAACTGCCTCAGTAGAATAAGATGCACACGGTAGCTGCTTGTGAAGGCTCTGCTCATACAAGCCCTTAGAGAATGTCCTGCCACAGATCATCCCCAAATTTAGCTAAACTGTTTGTATGGCCAAGGTTTTACAGTTCTGTTTCATAGCCAACTTCTGGAATGTTTCTGTTATACAATATTCTCATTGTCTCTTTCCTGGCTGCCTTTAATTCCCAAGACCAGAGAAAGCCTCTTATTTTTCCCTATCATAGTGACTCTGTGACTTGCCTTAAAATTAATGGGCCCTGTGCTCTTATCGTGCTTTCTTTGGTTCCCTCAGTGAATAACTGGGGACCTGTATTTTGTTTTGTTTCTATAAGCTGATTCTCTTCAGCAAGACTTGTTTCCTCCATTCAACACAGAGGCTTGGAGCACATGATAAAATTGATTGTCCTGAGTGGTCCATTGGGTGCCTGGCCTGCTATTACACATTCTTATTACCTGCCCACGCCAGCTACCTGTGAATTCTACTGGAAGAAGGCATTTAGACTCTTTACTTTTAGTTCTTACCAAACAGTTGTCCTTTGCTGCTGCCATGTGGGAGCCACTTCTCTCATGCCCTAGATGAGGCAGGGAATATTGGCAGCTAAACCGTTTATCTGAGTGAACCTCACTTCACCTGTCTGAAGAAAGGAAGATAAATGTTGATGTGTCAGACATACTGTATTTATTCTAACTCCATCACAGTGAAGGAAGTTAGCTCTTAGACACTCTAACACAGGTCCCATGCCAGCAGTGTTTCCATGATCTCCAAAAATTTTCTGTCTATTTCCCTGAAGGCTTTTATGGGAAATTTAAAGGTTAAATGGGCTGCAAGCAGGCATATGCTTTTTTCACCAAGTAAAATTATGATGTTGAAAACTGCAAAGAGAAATTTACCTTGAAAGAACAAGTTCTATTACAGCATACAGCAGAAATCTTCTTACAGCTCATGCCAGCATCTCCATAGAAGTAAGGCATTGATTACATAAGTATTTATTACATAATGATAATTTAACAAAAAAGGTTGTGAAATATTTCTGCTAAATGCAAAGTTGCTTTACATAAGAAAGAGAAGTGCAGAAATGGACCAATTCATTTTTATGTAGCTAGGGGAAATCATTAAAATTAGGACTATGGAAGATTAAAATTCTACGGCAAATCCTGGATCTAAATGAAATGCAGTTTAGTGTATACACCTCAGTGCTTTATGAAATTTGCATCATGAAGAAGTCTGTAATCAAATTATCTTTCTACATTTATCTTTATCCATACTGCAAGTTTCTCTTGAATATCAATTTGGGGAATCTACAGTAAAAATCATGAGTCTTATATGATCCACTAATATGATAAGCTCTCAAACAACTTATGATTACAGTTTCATTTTGCTGCAACATTTGATAAGCTCTAATAAATATAAAAAAGAAGTGTTCTTCTTACACAAAATGTGTTTTCCAGTGTTTTCAACTCACTTAGAAGTCATTGACTTCAGGCAACAGAAAAAGTTGCTGAGTAGGCTTGGAACGCAGATAATGATCATCTGTCTGGACTTCACTCTACTATTAGATTACAGTCATCATGAAAAATAAAAAAGCATGAGGAAAAGGCATTTGACCACGAGACGTGAATGTTCATTTCTTTAATGCTAGTCGAGGAAATTCTGGGTGTCATTAACCTGCAGGCACTTTTGGAGTTAATTTAACCTGCTTTCCTCCATCAATATAGGATTTTTTAAAATAGTTGTTTCTGACTTCATGGTTGCTTACATCTCAATTAGCCAGAAGAGGAGATCAAAGGGACATGCAGCCACATATACAAATATTTTTTAATCCTTTTTCTCTGTGAACTTTACTCAGAACTGAACAGTAACCAGGGATCAGGAAAGTTAGGAAAATAAATACTTCAATTTTGCAGAAAACAGCATTTCACAGTCATGCTTCAAATTTCACATGAAAGAGAGAAGAAAAATCCATATTGTGGGAGGGCAATTTTGCTGAAAAATAGTCTTCAGTGCTAAAATGTCAAAATGTCTTTTGAGACACAGCCATGATTCCACTAGGGAGAAGAAAAACTGCCAGCATCTTCACTGAGCAGCTGTGGCCAAAATGGGAAACATTACTAATGGACTGAATTTATGAACACATGGGTTATTGCAAAAAGTTAATCAGAAGTTACTGGTATTTTTACTTAGAATTCCAGAAGTTTCCACGGAAGTTTTAACCTTTCCCCAAAATGTTCTTCCTGGACACTCTGACTGGGTCTAACTAAAAAAACAAATTAAGAAACAAAAGCCTCTAAAGGTTTAAAAAGTCTTAAGAAAAACCTCATAAGAGTGTCCTATGCCCTAGCATTAGGACAAAGGTGGAATTTAACCATCACAGTCTGCTGCTGCAGGCTGGAGCACTGGACACAGCTCAGTCCTTGGCTGCCCTCACAGCCCAAACAGGCCACGCTGGATGGACTGGGGGAGCTGGTCCCTGATTCTGAGGATCAGCCCATGGTCCAAGTCAGACCAGCCTGCCAATACATGTTAAAGAAGCCAAAGGCTTATTCTTATTTATATGGCATAGCAATTATCCTAAAGACTCACATATATGGCATACCAATTATCCTAAAGATTCACATATCACCTGGAGATCATTGGAGTTCATAACCCCGGTTCCCTCAGCACATGTTACAGCTGGGAAAAGTGACATCAATTTTTTCCCAGCAGATTTTGCCCAGGTCTCTTACATAAGGCTGATACTTCCATTGCCAAGTGTCTGAAGTAGCACAGTGTTCTAAACTAGCAGAACTGCAAAAAATTAACTGGAACACAGCTAAGAACTGCAACAAACTGATTTTTCACTTTGGCTTTGGGGTGCTGACCATAACAGGTGGAAGGAAGGGTAGCTATCCTCAAACAAGTTTCATGTTTAAAACACAGCTTGCTCAGCCTACTTGTTGGGTGTCCACCCACTAAAATGGCTTATTTTCAGTAGAAACTGAAAAGCATAAAGTGATGCAGAACAAGGAGTTTGCTGCAGCTTGTCACTTGCGGAGCAAAGCTGCCCTCCCAAGACTGGTGGCCACAGCCCCAGGCACTCGATGGAGCACCTCTTAAAGTTATCTCTCGAGACGAGATACACACACAGACTTCCTGCAGAATAAGCAGCCTATTCAGACTGCAGACTTATTGGACCATGTGTGCTTCATTAATTATTATTATTCATGTTTTAATTGTTATTATTTTACAGTACCCAAGAGGCATGTAGGGTTTTTGTCATCTGTTAAAGACACAATTAGAAGAGCTAGACTCAAAGGAGCAGCAGAGGCAGATGGTATATTGGCATTTAAATTTATAAAACTCCTCTCTCAAGTCTCGCCAGTAAGCAAAATAGCTTTTTTGCCTTTTTTTTTTTCTTTTGCTTTCAGGCCAACAGTTTATTTCAAGATGAGTTTGCTGTAGTCGAGAGGGTAGAGAGGGACACGATTGGGTTTCTCAAGAGTTTTCTGACATTCAGAAAAAACCCCAAGAAACAGAAATTATTTTGACTGAGTCAGAAATCTTTTATTATGTTCTTGCCACAGAGAAACTTCCACTAGTTTCTAAACCAAATAATATGTGCCATGTGTCCAGCTTTTCTCTTCTGTCTGTCACGTTTCTAGTTAACCTTGTTAACTGGGTTAGTGGAAAAACACTGGTGTAATGTAACACAGGCAGTGACCTGCCAGATGACCTATGCAGATCAGATGAAGAATATCAATTTCGGGGTTGATTGGGGGTGTGAATAAGACCACTACTGCTAATAAAAGCTAGGGCTTTTTACAATCACACCCCTCACAGCGAAGCAGTAGCCTTTTGAGGTACTGGGATCTGATCTGAACTGCAGGTGAGAGTGCAAGTGCTCACATACCAGAAAGAAAAAAAATAGTTTACTGAAAGGGCAAATAGTAAGGCTGTCAGAGAGCTAGGATTACTTGTTTAAATGGCATTTTGGGTCAGGAAGCAGCTGGTCTTAAAAAAGCAAATACTACTTAGAAATGAGTATTGTGCTCTGTAAATATAATGATATACAGGAGTTAAAGGATTTAAAGACCAAAAACCTATGAACATTTAGGTAAAATTACATTACAGTTCACAAGTATTATATGAATGAAAATTGTCCCCAAAATGTATTTTTTGTATAGGATACTTTGAATACACTCCAGCCCCCAGCTGCAGGCCAGATTCTTCTAGTTTATGTGTTAGAAAATTTTGCAACACACAGATTTCTCACGTGGAGTATTTGAAGATTCAGCTAAGCTACATGATGAAGTGCTTCTTTCAAGGACCCACTATTTAGCTATACTTGCGTGGTTTCATTTCCTTCTCTCCAGCACCCATACAGAGAAAATACTTTATCCTGCACACTTTTACCCAAGGGCTGCATGGATGGGTGAAAGCGCAACCTCTCTCCCTCTCCTGCTGCCTGCGCACTGTGGAGCGGGGCCAGGCACGCTCATGAGAATCCTTTCTTATTAGCCTCCACTGAGTTCACTAGACCTGGTGGAAACACACACGTTTCAGATATTTTGGGAAGAGTGGGAAGAAAATAAAGAAAAATAGAAAATATTTATGACTTCTGCCGTGCTTTCCAGCCACTTCATAGAACAACTGAAAGTTTTTAAATATTCTGAAATGTAAAAAGGGGTAGCTTGTTTCAGAAAAATAAATCAGTTGTGTCTTTCCCAACCAACTCATTGTTCCAAGCAGTGGGAGGGTTTTGTGCTGTACCAGAGAGGAGAAACTGTTACGAGTGAAGTGAATAGTTTGTAATTCCCCACAGAAGAAACCCCAACATTATCAGTACGTTACTCTGCTTTCTTTTTTCAAAGGAGTCAAATGCACAATTAGCCATGCAGAAACATAACTAAACAGTTCAACTCCCCAGTGTGTTTATGGAGAAACACGACTAAGAACCTGAGTCATTACAGGTACCTAGGTCCTCTAGTCTCTTTCTTAAATTCATTGTTATAATCTGAAAATTGGCATACTTTTTGTCTATAAAATTTCTGTGCAAAAGTTCTCTCCATTGCCTCTCAGTTTGTTACACCCATGTTACAGTTTTGCTTAAATAGCTCATGTTCTGCCCTGCTGTTTATACCTCCATCGTGTTGTTCTCAGTCTTCTCTTTGCTGAGGGCTTTTATTTTTTTTTCAATGTCTTAAGTATAATTAAAGGAATTATTTAGGTAGTGTGTTAATAATACATGATAAAAAAAAAAAAAAGAAACCCAAATTCTATCAGAATTAGTATGCTCAGTTTAACTCTGGCTTGTGTCAGGCACACAGCGCCAGGAGAGCTCCCTCCCTGACTGGACGCTCTCCAGACGGTCGTGTTAGCATTACATTTTATGACATCTTATATGCTGTAAATCTCTGAAGCCTGAGCACAGTGCTAGCACTGCTTCTGGCTCTGGGCTCTGAGGCACGTTCCCCCCAAGTGCTCAGCTCACATCTGACACCCTTCTGTGGAGTCAGGACGCTATAGCCCAGTGCCTGAGCACAAAAATGTGTGCAGGCTGCCTTGCCGTGGAAAGGAAAAGCGTGTATCATGGTATCAAAAGTCACATCCGTACGCTGTAATTTCATAATATGTCAATTTAATAGCATGATACCAGCTGGAGAACACAAATGGTGCACAGAAAGATTTCCCAAATTACCACAGCTTGTAGAAAACATTTGACAGCTTGATTATAATACATGACGATAGGCTAGGCCAAGCTTTGAGACTTAGAACCCCACCCTAAATATTAAAAAGAAAAAAAAATCAACTTACATTTTTAGCAAATTGAATTTAAAGGCTGTGAGATCTGTTGCACACCATACAAATTTTACCCATGAATGGAATCAGAGCATGAATGGACTAACACTTTCCATTCATCCCAGCTATGCAAAAACTACTTCCCCTCTGTTGCCAGTAAAGAAATAAATATGTTAGCACCTTGAACACAATCAATAGAGATCTGCAAATGTGGAGGTCAAGGGGGGAATAATCTGATTACATCATGTAAAATCAGTGAGGAGAGGTGTGTCTCCTCCCAAGGGTTTTAATTGCCATGCTGCTGGAAGGAAACCTAGAGCAGGTCTTGTTAGAGGAGACTCTGGTAGTCACTGGAGTGGAGGAAGGCAGAGAAGTTATCCAGGCTTGGCCCTGAGGCATCACCTCTCCTCACAACAGACCATTGCTTGTGCACTGGGGTAGAGTTTGTGGAGATCTTCATCATTACCAGTGCTATCAGGTACATTCCCAATGCCTGCATTGAAACTGAGAAACAGGGAACTGCCAGGAAAAGATCCCTAGTGCAGAAATCAACAGGTACAGGCTAGCTTACGTGTGCTTTGCTGACAACTAGACTCTCGTATGCTAAATTGCCTTGTGATTAATGCTGAGTTCTCTTCTGGGATTTCGCTCTGGACAGAATATTTTTTTAGTATTTTTTTTTTAATTTTTTAATTCAAAGTTTCTGAAGTAATGTACAAATATATGTAGCAGCGATATTCCTATAGCATGAAACTGAGGGATGGTATTGCATGAGGTCCAGAGTAACATAAGTGCATCTGGGGGCAAACTGTTGGGGTTCATAGTCAAACTCTGCTTCTGTCTCTTGCTTCTTCTGTATTGACTTTTGGAATCAGTCCCCAGGGTGAATTATTTCCAGAACAAGAAACTGGTATTGTCTCAGAGAGGTCTAACTAGGGTAGCCCAAAGCAGCAAAGGAGCCAAGAGCAGAGCAGGGTGGATGGTCAGAGCTCCCATGCCCAGGCTCACTGAAGATAGACATGCCCATTGTACTTGGTAACCTGCTTAATAAACACACATAAACATAAAATCAAGCAAGGGTTTTTAAGGGTCAGTTACCAGTTTTACAGCTGAGACTACAATGCTTGCATGACTTCAGACTAAAATAACAACTTCTTCAGAGATTTTCTTTCTGTTAAAGCTTTGTTTACATACAAAAGTGATTGTTTTTCAGGACTTTGTGGCTGAGGCTCCTCTCATCTAATTTGATATATATATATATGTATGTTTAACTTATTGTTCTAGATTTTATATATATGGTCAATGGGGAAAATAGTCACTTTACGAACTATTCAGTTTTAGGTGAGACCTGGTCGAGGCGTACTGCATATGGCTGCAAAAAACGAGTCAAACATTTGTTTATAATGAAATTCTTAGTCTTCTCTTTCCCGAATTCTATGAAATGAAAGGCTTTTATAGTATAAAATCATTAAAGGTTACAGTTTAAATCAGTGCTACTGTAAAAATAAGAAATGCTTTCAGTCCTTTCATAATTGTGTTTGTTCCCCAGAGATATTTCTGATAATGTTGCTGATCTGTACAGAATATTTAAATGCAAAGTACACACTAATCTTTTGCAAGGAGTGCTACATACACTAAGATAAAAAAAAATCCTCTAGATAAAAAAAATCCTCTAGAGAGAACTCCATCTGGGTTAAAGATAAATACTTCTTTTTTTTTTTTTTCATGAGTCATTACAAAAGCTTATGTCACATTTGCAGGTAGCTCAAAGGATAGTGTATTTTAGTTATCACTTTCATGTAAACAAATTCTTGCTCTTAGTGAACTGTAATAGTTTTGTGGTGATGCATCAGAACTTTCATAGGAGAACAAAACATATATGATCATTCTTGTGGGGTTTTAACATATATAAGTGTATCCAGACCTATCGCACCCCGAAGCTTTTTGAACAAAGTGGCAACAGGATGTGACAGCCTCAGATGCCTCAAAGACACTAATCGTGGACAAGGTCTCTGGAAGAGGAAAGGAAGACCCTACTGGTGCACCTCTGGAGGGGTGGGTCTAATCTGCCATCTGAGGATTCGTGCATGAGAGAGGGGTTGGAAATACCCCTATTAGTGCTTGAAACATAAGAGATACAAGAGAATCCAGGCGAGAGATACAAATCCACATGACACCAGACTTCCTTAACTCTGATGAGGTTTACAAAGGCCAGGGATTTACAGCAAGTGAGGTAATAAAAGAAGGACCAAATTCTTGCCCTAATCATTAGTAAATAAACACTGAACTGCTGTGAATATCAGCAGTGTTCCAATAAATGTTTGACCTCTGTAAAACTAGGAAGATGTGGTGTGAGGTGCATTACCAATGCTGCTTTAGTGCCAATAGTAAGTTACCCCAGTCTTTATTCTGTCTCATTTGCAATTAAAATGTGAATATAATGGTGACTGATCACCTAGCTGTGCTGCTCATGCACCCCCTTTCAGTCAAAATGTGCTGAGTTATTCAGGATTTACTTTTCAAATTGCCTAAATTAAACTAGCGCATTTTCCCCAACCCTGGGGAGCCCTAACATATTTCACTCAAAATAAGATTAGACATTTTAAATAGCTCATCCAAGCAGTACAACTTGTTTCACCTGAAATCTGCAACGGAGTGCTATCAGCAAAGTGGCAAAAGAGTGTGTCCAGCAGCTGGGGAACAGCTGGCAAGTGGTGACCCTCTCAGTGGAAACAGCTGTTTGCAGATCACACCTGTCTGCACCCCTGTTTCACTTACCCTTACATCCTAGGGCAGCGGCACGGGGATGCGTGCGCTGAAATGGTAGCTATCTCAGAACTAGGCAAGTAGTCATCTCATTTGGGCACCTTGAGAGGTGAAACTTTTAGAAAGTAAGGGTAATAAAGGCAGATGGTGTGTATTAATTAACTAATTGAGGTGTGAATGAATAAACTAGGCGTGTGCCTGTCTTTTGGGGGCTATGCACTAGCCAGTCAATTTAGATAAGGTAGTTAACTTTCAGAATACCAGATTAGGGAAGATAAATCTCACTTTTCAGATATATTAATTTTGTTATTTGTGTCTGTATTTGTGAAATTAGCCACAGATATATAATTATAGAAGATGTTTTCTCTGCAGAAGTAGCTATGCAACAGAACACCAAACGTCAGGAATGTTCACTTACCATTAATGAACTTAGAATCAGGTTTGATATGATTTGAAGCATATTTATTTAAAAGCAATGTTTTATGTACTGTGTGGTTGTGCTGGAACAAGTATATCTAGGGCAGAAAGGCAAGGGAAGAAAAGGAGGGTTGTTGGGATAGTCCCTTTGCTTTTCAAACCCGTGAGTTGCATCCCCTACCTTCATGGGCATTAATGAAGATCAGGGTACCTGTACAGCATTCAACATGCCATATAACACTTTGCCTAAACTTAGCAACTACAATTAAATATCATTCTCTAAAGCTTAACAATGATTTCTTTCTTCAATTTCAGATGCAGAGAAGCCTACATAAATATGTTGAAAAGTCAGGGGAGATGTTTTCCCTCTGGAGAATTAAATGTTAGCTATTTTCAAAGATGAGACAATTAAGAGTATAGCCCCATGTGTTGGGAGGTTACAGAGAATTTTAATTTTCAGATGACTGACTAATGTGAAATGATTACTGATCACCTGATTTTGGATTGTTAAGGCTAAGGAGTTTTTGATTGGCTTTGTTTACATCATCTTGTTGAGGTCATCTGGGTGCACTTCACCTGTACCTTGCATGTCTGTTGCCTGCTTCTTAAGACTTCAGGCAAACACAGGTCTCACCTGTGCCATTGATATGAAGCTGGGAATATCAACTAATAAAATGACTTTGTGAACTTGTTTGAACACAATACATGTTTTCTAGATGAAACTGAATAATTTGTGGTGTTCAGTATGTCTGGCTACAATAACTCTTAAACTCCAGGTAAGCTGAAAGCAAGACATAAGAAAGTATACAATAACAGCTGGCTACCGCCAAGTTGTTGTTCAAGAAGAAAATTTTCAAAGTCAAAATCTTCTCTTGTCATGAATAAGTAACTTTTCCTTACCACCTCCTATACCTCGTTATTTCTGTGCTAGCTTTGTGCGGAGCTGCTGGAAAGGAGTAATGGTAAGCTGCTTCTGCTGCACCTCTTTTGGAAGATTCTGTTCTGGAAATAAATTAATTTTTAAGAGAAAAAAAAAGATCTTATAGACATACCATTTAAAAAATAGCATGATCAGAGGGGTTTTGCCTTTGAATACCTGGGAACTGTAAGAAAAACAATACAGGACTAGATGGGTCATTATTTGGATCTGGGAGGGCAATACGTATGGTCCTCTCCCACATACATAGAATAGCATCATGCCTTGGTTCTTTTGAATAAAGTGATAGTAACTCAGACTCCTCAGATATGATATGTGAAGTGGCTAATCTCTTCCCTGATGAGATTTGACAAGAAATTAAGGGACTGACTGAATGGATTCTTCTAGGTCTGTGGCATTCATCATCCTTTTTCCTCAGTTTTTTTTTTATTTATTTGTTTTATTTTTTCTTTTCTTCTCTTAAAAGTCTCCTTTTGTGTCGATGCTCTGTCTGACACATGGGAGTAGACAGGTCTATTTTCAGGCAGGTGTCAGATCATATGATGAAAGATGTGGGAAAAGACAGCGGTGGGCTGTATGAAAGAGGCAAGCCACCCTCTTGAAAATCAATATTTATCTTTATCCTTTCCTAGTACCAGAGATCAGTATTAGAGGGAGGAAGGGATCTGCAAATTGACAGTACAGTCTGCTCTGTGCGATTACACACAAGGGGAAAAGTTCTCTGGAGATGAGGAAACCACCATCTGCTCTTCTACCTAACCCAGTATCTGAGTTTATTATTGAAAGCAATCCTTCTGCACTCACTGAGGTTAAGATTTCACCATAACACTCAAGGCCCTGGTGGCTGACCTGGTGCTGTTCTAGGAAGTATTATATTTTTACTGCATTTCTCTCCTGAGATGGGTAATAAGTTCATATCCTGAAGGAACACTTAAATCTTTGTGCTCCTAACCTTTTGTTGGAGCTACCTATGGCATGGGTGAGAATGTGAGGGGTTTAGGCTAATGAAGCACCCTCTGCAGGCTCCCAGCTCCATGTTGTCTGTTTAATCCATCACGGTGAGACAAATGCATTAGCCGTTTAGTACAAGATGGCCTCTGCAAGGCTGGAATAATGGGAGACTTAACTACACCATGACCGTTCCTGTGCGGCCTCGGATGGCTACTTAAGCACAAAGGGGGAGGTTTCTGTGCATTTTAGGGAAGTTAATGCTGCAGCACTTTTAAATTTATATGCTGGGTGACCTCTCAGATCAATAAATGTATGTATAAATGAAACAAGCTTTACCAACGAGCTAGTCCCTATTGCCTGTTAAATCTATATCAATGTCACCTACAAAATTAGTTGGCCACAACATACAACCACATATGTCTTAACAGAAATATAGCAGAACCTTCTCTTTGGTGAAAGCAATGCATTTAAAGGACTGTAAAAAGGTTACAGCTTAAACTTTTGTTTGAATACCAGACCACTGAGAAGTGATATAAGTTTCCACATTCAGTCATGAAGACATGTGAATAAATATCACTGACTGCTGCCACTGACTTCAGTAATTGGCTCATTTTTTAATACAGAATCCTCCTTTGATGCAGACAGTAGTTGATAATAAATTATTGCTTAGTGCAGCTGAATTTTAACAAAGATTTAGCAACATAATAGTTTTTTTTTTATTTATGTACTTATTTAATTGGTACTTACATGAAGAGGTATTCATTGATATTAACCATACTGAAGTCAAAACAAGTTATGTCATCATTTTAAAGGTCTGAAGTTTCACTCTGTGCTATTAATTAGTAATAGCTAGTTTACTAGTACTTTACTAGCAGTACTTTAACTAATATTATTAGCTAAAAATAGGGACTTAAGCCTCTAGAAAAAAATGTATTTGCCAACTTTGATGTAGCTAGTAACTTTCAGTTCACTACATGATACCTTCAACCTTTATTATTAATTATCCATAAACACATATTTCCTTCATTCAGCAGTACTTGAAAACTGTAAAAGTCATGTAAAAGTCACATAAAATTTAATTTTTGCAATACATCTCACATGTTCTCATGTTCTTTATCGATGATGCATGTTACTGCTATAACTCCCACTGAGATGACTTTGTTCTTAGAATTACATTTGCTCACTCTGTAAGTCCCCATATTAAGGCCAAAGGATGATCAGTATGGTACCTTTTTACGCTCAAACCTCTTACCTACATAGAAGCAACCGAAAGACTTACAGCTGTGTGTGTATGTGACAGGCTGCACCTATAATTTCTTTGTAATCTGCTCTATGACTTTCCCCCCCTTCTTTTCATATAGATACATGAAGCTTAATTTCTTTGGTAAAAAAAATGTTATTTCTGGTTATTTCTCACGCATGTGGCCTATAACCATATTTAATAATATACAAAGCTGAACAATGTAATGGTTTCATTGTTCTCTGTTCTTTTCAGAACCAATTCTGCATGTTCTAAAAAGTAATACTGTGTCACCAGTAATTCATCTCAGAATGGCTCTGGCTGCCAGTGTTTGAATGGGCTAAAATTTTTTGAGTGTAGATGGATTTCAGTCTGTCCCATATTGAACGTTGAGAATAAATAGCAGGCTTCCACTCAGAAATCATGTCTTCACAGGGACAGAATATAAATAAGTATCAATGCCTTTCATGCAGATACCTTTCATTCAAACTGACATTATTTCTCTATCAACCTAATTAAGCATTGCAAAGTAAATGAAATAAGACAAACACAGTCATTTTAATTTAATTGAACCCAGAGCTTGTCATAAGAAAACAGTAAGACATACAGAAGTCTTCTGAAATAATCATATCCAATTAATTGAACTGTGTGTAGAAAGGAGAGGGTCAGTCATAAAAATTAAGTAGGTGATGTGAGTTCTGTTCTTAAAATAAAATGTCAGAAGGCAACATTTACTTTGTCCTAGTAATTGATTATCAGTGCTCTCCCCCACTTCCTGACTAACTTTTAAAGACTTTGTACTGAGAATCTTACTAGACCTTAGTACTCAAAGGCAGAAGGACTATCCTGGAAGAGCTATTACATTGTATGATCCAAAAGATTTCTCATACCAGAAATAAGAAAGACAATCTGCAGGGGAAAACAAAAACCCTAAACCCAACCCCCAAAAGAAACAACCCACTACAGTTATTTAAAGATATCACCAGTATGTAGCGATAAACACATATCTATAAACATACAAATTATAAACAGTAAAACCACTGAAATTGTCAAGTTCAATGAGAAAAATGAGATTTAATTGGATTCTCTTTAACATTTCAGAGCTCCCACAGTTGGCTTGAAGAACCTCAGTCACTGAAGGGAGCAAAGAAACACTGAGCCATTCTCTGTTAACCATTTAAACAGGAGCTGGTGTGACAATGCTGTTCATTGCACAGAATTATGTGTTTCACCCATCTTTCTCACCCTTTATGCCCTTGTTTCCTTACCTTCCTTATGAAACTGAGCTGTGACCTGTGTGTGGAAGAGCTCTACTCTGCAGTGCCAAGAACAATGGAGCTTTGGTCGGTAACTGTTCCTGTAGTAGAAATAATAGATCATGATAATGTCCCTTGGCTCTCTATGCTACAGACCAACTGATTTATACTTGCTGCATCTCTTCTTTCATTCTGACCAATGCCTGAATTAAAAGGCATGAGTTGGAGGGCCTGGAGACACTCCAGTAAGAAGGTCCTAATAGCTCTGACTGGCTTCGCCAGGGACCTCCCCGGTTCCCTTGCCTATGGCCCAGGAGCCCTATTTCAGCTCAGACTGAACCCCCATTCCCTGCTTGGGCTGTGTTGCCGCTGCCTTCAGACCAATGTCTGCCTTCTGCTGTTTCTGACTTGTCTGGGCTTCTTGGGTGGGTGTCGGACCTGACTTGCCATTCTGAATTTGTCTGGAGGCCACTGGACTTCTGGCACAATGTATTATTGTCAGTAGCCCTGCCCTGCTCACCATGCTCAGGTGCAACCAGACTGAGCCTACCTTGGTGAGGACTCTGCCCTGCTGCTGGTTGGGTCACTGTGGCTTCTGGCTTATTCCCATTGCGGAGCAGCCCCACTCCTGGAGGCTCTCAGGGATCCAGAGCACATGGAAGGTTGCTCCCCCACAGATGACAGGACTCTCATTAGTGATCCAGTACACTATTGTCATTGAATGTCAGCAAAAGGTCCTTTGCATACCAGTCTACTGAATGCAGAAAAAAATGGATGATAGTAATAGTTATGTAGCTGTGGAACACCGTATGAAGTTATTTCTAGCTCATTCATGGTAAAAGAACAAAATCTAGATAGTCCCTAACTCTATTATCTCTCTTATAAAATCAACAGAACAGATGTAAGAAGAGGTCTTCAATAATTCATGTCAGACAATGGTGTTGCACTTATTTAGAGAAAAACCTGTGTGTGACCCAACTGCAGAGTCCAAAGAGACAATGGTATCATTCTTTCTCACAAGAGACACCCATCTAGAAAGGCAGACTAGCTGATCGGGTTTCGGCTGTCCTAATTAACATTGTCCTCTAGGACAGAGAAAGTCATGATTTGAATGACATTTAGCCCCTTGAAGCCGACTCGCCATCCAAGACTACTTGTGACTGGATATGGGGCCTGACTTCCTCCAGGTGACTTCTGATTGCTTCACTCAGTGCCAAAAGTCAGTCAGAGTGATCACAGCCAGATGCATTTGGTAAAACTTCAATGAATTGTGTCTGCTTTTAAACTGAGAAGGACTGGTACTCTAATGAACAAGAATAAGTCCCATCACTTCTGTAGCAGCATGTTGCTTTTCCTTATCCTTTCTCTTTAGACTGTAACTTAAATAAAGGCTGATCCACCATATACTTACTTGTGTATATATAACTTTGAAATTCTCTACCAATGGACTTTGAAATTAGGGCCCTGCTTCAGTAAATAGTTGCCTTTTACTCAACTTCATTGCCATTGGACCTTTGTATTATTATTTTCAGAGCAATTAGTGTAAAATTTTTTCCAATCTATTCTTTTAAGAAGAACATATGGTGTTCAATAGCTGGCATGGAAATGGAAAAATGTCTATTATTAATACACAATATGTTCTACCACTACAAACTACTGACTAACGTTAAAAAGCTCCGAAGGATTCATTAAAATTCATTAGAACCATGTGTCCATGCACTTAAGGGTAAACCTAAAGGGCACCATGACACCACAATTATTTGAGAAATGATCACCTAGAGAAAGACCTGAAAGACAAAGGCTTTCCTTCTTTACTGAAGGGCCATGGAAATTTTACCTACTTTTTGATGTTTCCACAGAATTTCTCTGGGGCACTTCTGGTAAAAAATGCTACGTAAGATTGAAATATAGATACTGTGGATGGAGCCTAAAACTATTTTTGTTCTTGGCTATGATGTTAATTTAAAGTCTTAAAATATTTCCATCTCAATTTCTATGTTGTTTTTCACGTTAATGTGACCTTAGCTTTCCATACAGAGATTACAAAAATATATTCAATTTCAGTTGTATGTTTATTATTTCATGTAGTATTTTAGGAGAATCTGTATAGGAATGAGATTATTGTAGATTTTATGTGCATCTTCCCATTGCTTCATATAAAAGTATAATTTAAAAAAATATAATTTAAATGTGTTTAGAATAAGTAAATGGAAAACAACCATTGGTCATTTGAAACTGAATGAGGTTTTTTTTTCAGCCACTAGGCATCACACATGCTATTGAGCAATATACTTGGTTTCACAAGTGAGGAGCAGAACATCAGAGGACAGTATTGTTCTCAAGAGTCCCATAGTCAAGAAAGTGTTTCTTTCATGTAGTTAGAATAAAGGGAACTTGGATATTCCCTACTAATCTGCAGATTCCATTGTCAATAGTCTTAACTTTCAGTCTCTGTCTAACAAAATTCCTGATTTTAACCTACTCCTAGAGGATCTGAGGTTTTTTATTGTTTTGCTTGTTCCACCAAGGCTGAAATCACATTAAAAACATCAGAGAGTGAGATGGCAGAAATCCAGACTTAAGTTCTTGCTATGAGAAGAATTCATTGTGGCCCCATCTTCCAAGTGCAGCTCTGATTCCTTTCCACCCTAAACTTTGAACAACTCTCTCTTAAGGATTAGTTCAATCTGGTTTTGAATGCGGTTTCTTTTGATCAAATATAATTTGAAATCACTTGACTTTTCTGAACAGACATCTTTCTGCCACAGTTCTTCAGAAATCTTAGTCTCTAAAATCTCTATAAAATAAATTGCTTTTAGACTGATTTATCCACAAAAAAATCTGTCCTTGCATGCAATGTGATTATACAGTTTGTACAGTATGTAAGCAATAAATTATTAAATCTACCAAAACCTGTATGCACTGTTCTTACAAAGTACTGCAGAAAAATGGATTTGAAAATGCATGTCTATGAAAGAATTTAACATGAAAACTGTCAAAGACCGCTAAACAATTTGTACAGAAGTCTATCGCTCTTGGGGTTGTTTTGTTGATTTTGGTTTTTGTTGGGTTTTTTTTGTTGTTGTTCCCAAGGATTGAATATCAGAATCTCTTGGCTTCTCCATCCAGTCTCAGGTGTCAACACAGTAAATTGTGTCTCACAGGCTTCACCCCTAGGTGGCTGGAATCTGATATTCTTACCATAGATATCTAAGCCCTGTTAGGTACTACAGGGCTCTTACTTGGCCTCTATCTGCCAGTAAGGGTCTTTTCCAACCCCATCACATCTGTTGATCCTGTGTGAATGTCTGACACCCCGAAGATCTGAAATATCACTGAAAGATTTTATGATAGAAAATTTAATTTTTCCTGGAGTGGGGTGAGGGAGGAAGGACAACCCATTATTTTCACTGAAGTCTGGGTTAGTGCCTTGGTTTATTAAAAGCTGTTTATGTAGTTTGGGGAAAAGGTGGCTAAGGAGTGACCTCATTGCTCTCTACACCTTCCTGAGGAGAGGAAGTGGAGAGGGAGGTGCTGAGCTCCCTGGGATCCAGTGACAGAAGGAGAGGGAATGGTTCAAAGCTGCACCAGGGGAGGGTTAGACTGAACATTAGGAAGTATTTCTTTACCAGGAGGGTGGTCAAACACTGGAACAGGCCTCCTAGGGACGTGGTTGATGCTCCATTCCTGTGAGTGTTTAAGACACATTTGGACAATTCTCTTAATAACATGTTTTAACTCTGTTAAGCCCTGAATTGATCAGGCAGTTGGACTAGATGATCATTGTAGGTTCCTTCCAACTGGAATATTCTATTCTATTCTATTCTATTCTATTCTATTCTATTCTATTCTATTCTATTCTATTCTATTCTATTCTATTCTATTCTATTCTATTCTATTCTATTCTATTCTATTCTATTCTAAAAAAGTGATTAATTTTTTAATGAAGAATTTTTAAAAAGTATTTACAGTTACTTTTTTTTTCATGTCTCTGATTTGAATCGGTACATCATTCCATTCTGCTATACATTTGTGGGACCATCTTTTAGTAGCTTCATTTGGAGACTACGACCAGGACTAGCTCATGCTCATAATAGTCATGCGACTCTAGAAGAGCACAGATTGTGCCATGAGGACATGGAGGTTCAAAGCTATATATCTGGTATGGATGCAGATGGTGTCTCTTTTACCAAAACTGTCCTAATGGAGTCTGCATCTGCAAACTGCAGTAACCTCTAATTTGTGGGAACTGAAGGAGGTCTGACAAGATTTTGTTGTGTTATGATCTATAGCAGGTCTCTCTCTGAGTCACAGCCAAGCTGTTTTCAGCCCAGACCTTGTCCCAGGCTATGGGCTAGGTTTCTCTGGAGCAGCTCCATGGGGTCTTTCAAGGAGGCAGGTGGGTTGTTTCCAGTGCAACTGGCACTAGTCTCCCATAATACTGGCCTCCACATCTGTCAAGTGAGCTATTACTGCAGTCTTCCCCGAGGTTTGTAAATGTGTGAATGTGTTTCTCTTTTGAAGCAGAAAGTGCACCTTTGATGAGGGCTCACTGTTTCTGAGAACATGACTTTGATGGAAATAGTCTATTCCCTCCCTCCGTTTGTAGTCACATCTCACTCAAAATCATTGCTCTTCCCTAAACCAGTCCTCAACAGTCTTCTCACCTCATTGACAAAAGATTTAGTGACAGGAATTGAGTTAGGGTCTTAAAGAGAGAAACAGGGATGGGAGAATTACGCAGACCAACCATCAAAGTAACTTACTGATGTAACAGATCCAGCAGAATATATTTTGATACCATGCGGCTTTTGCTGTTGTGCTGTGAAAGCCACATTAAATGGCTTTCTTTGATGGCAAAGCAGCACAGATTTGCACTGATATTTTTGAGGGAAAATACAAACAAGCTATCACTTGTATTTCCTATGAAAAGCAGCTTTACTTTTTTGTAGTAAGCACTTAGGGATGTATAATAGTATTTGTATTGTGGTCCTCATCTGTATAGCATTAATTAGATATGAAAAATATGATTAGTATGCAAAAAATTAGGTATATAAACCATGTTTTTAATATGGTAAGCGCCCATAAGGAGGTACAGGTGATTAATGAACAATAACTAAAAAATATAAACTAAAGTACTATTAATGTATGAATTTTGATACAGGGTTAGTGAGTTATATTTCTAAAACAGAAAAATAGCCTTTCCCTTGCTATTGTCCCCTTCCCTCCTGCTGTTCATTTGATATCGGTAAATAAATTTTGAGAACTGTAGGTAACACCAAATACATGGAAAATAAAAATATAGTAAAATAAATCACAACATCTGAGTTCTTCAAGATTTATGAGTTATCAAGCCACATGCATTTTCAGGGCTTGGTTTTTTACTAGCAACAGTGCTGCACTTTAAGTGTGCATTCTGCCTTTTACATTTAATTGCAAAGATGTGAAAAATGATGGAATTCAGTAAAGAGATAAAATACCATCCCTTAAGATTACTTTGGCACAAATCTAAGGTTCTTGTTATTCAAGAAAAAAAAAAAAAAAAAAAAAAAACTTCACCCCAAAAAAAAAAAAAAAAAAAAAACAAAAAAAAAAAACAAACTTCACCCCAAAATGAAGAAAAAAGCCCTCAGAATTTTTATAAACTGTAAAACTGTTCTTTAAATCTGAAGCACAGCATTCTTTTGTCTTTGTAAAATAGTTACTAGTCTGTTTAAATATGGTCCTAGAAAATCTATAGGTCTGATTTTTTTCTTTGTCTTCTTTCCTTGTTAACCAGACAACCAACCAAACTGTTAGATTATTTCTTTGTTTGTTTTATTGTAAAAGCATAGCCTTAATTTCTGGAAGAACTGCACAGTGAGAGTCGTAAAAAGTGAGCAAAGACATAACAGCTGCTTTCTGCCTAGATGTGCAAGATTTTCCTTGGATATTCTTACTAACAGTGCAAGGCAAAACTTTCCTTAGTTCTTTGGAATACAAAAATGTGAAATTTAGTATCATAAGGAATTTACTATTAAAAAAACCCCAACAACGTACTGTAAATTATATCCTATCTTCTTTCACCAGAATTAATTAAATATGAATTACTGTGTTTATATGGAAGTCACTGTGAAAATGGAATTAATATTTTCATAAATTAGCATTATTTTTAGGACTGTTTCCTTTGTATTCACAATGGAACCTCAGTACAGAACCTGTACAGTTACAGAGCAACACTAAACAAGTAATGTTGTCTTGAGAGTTTTCACGGAGGGATTAGCCTAGATTTACTGTTGCTGACAGCCCAGTTTGCCACATAGTTTGTAGAATTAATATTCTTTGTCAGCTATAAAAAATTTTGCTGATCAAGACTGTCTGTGTAGTTTATAACAAGCAACTTGTAACAAATGTTTCCATGTTTCAGTATATGATATGTAATAAAGACCCAAGATCACTCAACCAGTGCACATGATTTTAGATCTTTTAATCCCATTACATCTTTTACTAGTGTCTCTCTTGAGCAAGAAACATATTTTGACAGTCAAGTATTCTGATTTTCATTTTACTGAGAATTTCACAGATTTTTTTCCAAACGGAAGTAAGGAACAATAAGTTTTTTATATTACTGTTTAAAGCCTCTCTGGAGTCATAAAATATGATATCCTAGGATTAGTGCCCCTTTGAAAACAATATTTACGTTAGATTTTCCTCCTCAGTAGATAATCACACTGATGATCCCAAATGATAGGAAGGCAATGCAGGAAGCTCCTCCTTCTTTTTCAAGAGATGGGTCAATGTTTGCTTTGCTGCAACTTTGGAAGGTCCTTATCTGCAGAAATAAGTAGTTATACTTTGAACATAAGGTAGGATATGATCACCTCTGTTAATTTCAAATGTGATCTCCTTTCTAAATTTTATGTTATGTACATAAAATTGTCACCTCACAGAAGATGCAAAACTATGCATCTTTAAGCACTGTTTTTCAAAAGGTCTTGTTTTCCTACAAGAATAACTTTCAAACATAAAAATTGTAGAAGAATAAATCTTCTTGCTCAGCCTTCCTGACAGCAAATGTTTTTTAATTTCCCTATGCCAGACTTCTCCAGCAAGCATTGTTTAGTAGAGTCCTAAAAGAACAGATTAATGTTTTCACTGGTTCATATAGCTTAAGGGGTTGGATCAGGCAGCTGCAAGAAAAACTCCTCCGCCTACAGCCTGATTTCCTTCAGCATTATCTGTGGGTCTCTTCTTGACACCCTGTACCATGGTTTTGTTTACCATTCTCCTCTTTGTTACCAACAACAAATGTGCATTCCATTCATTCAAAAGCACGTGCATATTCATACCTGTCGTCATTTGGCATTTTTGTCTGAGAAAATGCAGGTGTTTCTTCATAAAGAATTTCTGGAGGGGGTTCTACAGGCCTGAAATACTCTTGCAGAAAGCACCTCATGCTCTCTTAATCTTCCTGTTTATAGTTATAATTGCACTTTAATTTGTCTCAGAATCACTAGCCTTCCCATCCTGGAGAATAATTGATCTTGCCTGTGAGTGTGGGAAGCTGAGCTTGGTAGGGTTTCCCCACACTCTCTTTAACTTGTGGTTATCAGTAAGGAAGTGTCTACCATCACGTAAGTGTTGAGGTTTGCAGTGACCCTGCTTTGGATTTAGTCCTAAACCTAAAGTATATGCTAAGTGAGACAGTAGAGATCTCTTGTTTTGTACTAGGAAGATTTTATTTTGGAATGAATGTTTTTGGTCTCATGTTGATTGGAGCATTGTAGTTACCAAAAAATATACAGTATATGCTTACAGTCTATGTGCGCCAATGCCTTGTTTCAAAATTAATTAATATTCTTATTGTATGTGCTGTAACATTACTATAAAAACATCCTTCATATCATGTAAGACTTTTACAGATGGCAAAAAGAATACAAAATCATGTGGTTTTGATCTTGAGAGGAATCCTGTTAATAAAATAGTAAATACAGAAAAAGATAATAAGGAAAATATTTCTGAAAAAGTATAATGTAGACAGCTTTTTATTTCAGATTCATGGAATAACATTTTACCTAAAAAGTTATATTTCTCGCACCTGCCAGATTTCAGCTGTAATGTATGTTGAACCATGAAATTAAATATTTATTTTTTTAATAGTTAAAATTAAGATGTATAAAATGCAACAAAATTATTAAAGAGAATTTCCTTGGGTTGTTAGATACAGGGCAGTATCAAGGATTGTTTCCCTTTTAGTCTAATAGTTATACAAGATATTCTAAGATAAATGCTTAACATTTGTCAAATAAAGCCTGAACTTACTTTTGATGAGAAAACTCTCATTGACTTGAGAAGGCAGAGAATTGGATCCATTAAAAAGGAAAAAGAATGTTTTTTCTAAGTGAAGAAGAATGGCTGCTCCAAAAGATACTGCATACCATAACTTTACTTTTTTGTTATATTGCACTGTTTAGCAAGAGTCCAAACTGGGACCCATCACTTTTAATAAGGATGCATTTAAGAACATGAATTAAGTCTCAGACAGAAGAGGTAGGTGAACTTGTCCCAGCTGTGGGTGGTGCAGTAATTAAAAGTCAGGGAAACTGCACTCTCTGACAGTTCATTAGACAAAACAGTATGTGGAAAATGTCTTGTCATGTCTAATTGCTACAGCTGCTTGGATTTCTCTGTTATTCTGGGACATCAGCTATTCATAAACCAGCAGGAGGAATTAATCTGTGGAAAGATGCACTTCCTACGTTACATGTGTCCCATGTGATCAATGCCTCCGATCTTTGACTAAAAGCTTAATTTAACTAAGAGATGTGGCAAATATTACAGTAGAAAATCTGTATCGAGCGATGGTTCTAGAATTATTGAGTTGAGCCAACAACACTACTTAGGAGCATAATGCTGTCTGAGTGGGATTATATTGTGTTGTCTATCAAGATAATTTTTACATATACATTACTAAGTAGTTCCAGATGTGGAATTTGAGCTAGAGCTACTGGTGCTGGAGTCTTCTTGTTTCATCTCACGGTATGTAGAGAAAACAGCTTCAGCACATAGGTGAATGATTTTACAGTATAGCAGCAGAAATATATTACACTGTTTTCTATAATTTCATTCATATTTCCCATTATACAGAATGTTAGGATACAATTTTCTTTTTTCATAATAAAATGAGAGGCAGTTCACAGTGGGACAGATTTTGGGCTTGAACTGGTTGTAGTTCAGGCATTTTCAGTGCAGCACACTGTGCCGTGGCTGCACACTTCATAGGTAGTTTCAGAGCTGGGATTTCAACTGAAGCAACTGGATTGAGATGAGACCGACTGCAATCACAGTCTAATTAATCTCTGCAAAAATTTCTACTTTCCAATAGTCTACATGGTTTGATATAGCCCTGACCCTGTAAACATTTGTGCATACACTTTTGATGGAACTTCATACTAATCAGATAATTATTGAATGCTCATTGCCCTAACATTCATCAGTACTTAAGGGCTACTGGGAAATCTGTACAGGATCTATCTACCTTAGTCTTTAGATTTCCTAATATCCTAAGTTTTTTGCTTCAAGGACTTTCTCAGTGCCAAGAAGCCTTTGTAGATGGTACATCCACATACTGCCTCATGCTCAGAGGCATCTACTTCATCAAGATTGAGCTTACTTCACATAGACTCTATCCATGGAAAAGTACTTTTCATAAGAGACTTGTAAACATTCTTCTGGACATTTATGGAACATGGTGGGAGACATATTCTGTTTTGCTGGTGGTATTATGCAAAGTTGAAAATGATGATGATAATAACGATGATGATAAAGAATAAAAACGCAGATCCACAGAACTTCATTAAGGCTCTTGAAATGGATTTAAATGTAATAAGTGAGGTAGTTGGCTTGGTTGATGGCTACAGTGTTTGCAATAATTTTGCACAAGTAAAATTCATGCAAATTGTCCACCTTTTACTCTCAGAGTCAAGAGAGAATTACATAAACAGGATCTGACTGACCTGTAAGAGGTATTTGCACTCTGATATGGTGATGAGTTGTGGTCAGGTGCCACTCCCAGCAACTTATGCAAGCGGATGAAAAGCTTCCTGTATAGCTACAAAAGCAGAGGTAATAAGGAAAATAAATGGGAGATGATGTAATTACAAGAGATACTGTGAATGCATGCAGAAGAAGTAACTTGGATACAAAAAGCATGATTTTCAAAAGTATTCAGCATTGGTGTTAAGCTTCCATTGGTTTTAATAGAGGCAATGTTAGGGTGGTGCATTTTAAAGGACTGACTTTAATAAGAAGAAATTAAATCTATGGCTGACAGTGAAAAATAGCCCCCAGTAAAATGGTTCAGGGCAGAAACCCAAGCTTAGGTACTCTGATTTATTCTGTTGTGGAGTTTTCTTTCTCCTTTGACTTCACAAGATGAGAAAAGTATTCCAAGAACAACATTAAAAAAAATAAAAGTTGGTGGTGTGAATCACCTGAGTGGTTTTTGAAAGCAATGCTTAAAAGGCTTTGTTAATCACTGTATCAATCAATATTTATGCTAAAAAGCTCCGCTAGGTTTAGTTAAACTCTACCAACATATGACTGGGATATATTGATGAATCGAATCCTAAATTATTGAAAATTTATGAAGTGTTTTTTGTTTCTACACAAGTATAGAAAACAAAGGTGGAAAGAACATTGATGTATCTAACTGCCCATTTTCTTAGCTGTATGGTAGAGAGAGCAAAATCTAAGAGGAAATGAATAGGTATGAATTCTTCAATAAATTATGAGTATGCTGAGCTTAGCATCTTTTTGGACAGTGAGTTTAAATACTGTGCAAATTCTGTCTCGCACTGAGGATACTTCTTTAGAGATCAGCTTCATCTTATAAAGTCCAGTCTAGCTATGTGTGTGATCAATCTTATGGCAGAAGAGATAACTCCAGTAACTACAGCATCTCTGAAATTATATAATGATTCATAAGCAAACAAAAAATCACATCATACATATTATAAGAAGCAAAAATTTACACCTGGCACTTAGCAGCCATGATTAGGAACTGAAGATGTGGCCTATGCTTTTTTCCCCTGTTACTGGTTACTTGTTTTTTAAGGCAGTTCTATGCCACTATTGTACCTTAACTTTGTCTCTGGTACCTCTACTTTGACTATTGCACTCCAACACGTAGAAATCCCATATCTTTTTGGATGTCAGAGAATAGTGAAAAGGGGTGTAACATTAATTTCAGTAATTTCTGAATCTCTGTAACATTAAGTTCAGTAATTAATAATTAATTTTGGTAATAACTATTCCGAGTTTATTTTTAAGTTTTGTCTTAATCACATCATCCATAAGCAAAATCACATATTTTAGGATCATTGATTCTTCATACAAATCGATAAATTGTATTAGTTCCTGCCACAAGGCTTAGACAGAGGGTTGCAACTTGCAACTTGCAAGCATGAGTTTAAAATTCTCAGCAAGATGGCAGTTTAAGCTTTTAGTTTGCTCCTAATCTTATTACAGGCCCCCCAGGGCTGTATTTACCTTCAAGGCAAGTGAAGGTTGTGAACATATCAGCAGGAGGAATTAAACAGTCCTGTACTAAAGGGGCAGGAAGAGGAATTTTGAAAGGGTTTCAAGTTTAGGGTAAGACCCAGGCTACTGTGGCCACCCTGTCACTCAAGCTTCATTACAGTCCCAAGGTCAATCACTCTGACCAGAATAATCTGGTGCACAACTGCATGTTACTTTTAACACTGCTGGAGATGAATATCTTTATTCTTTGCAAGTTTTCCTTAAAAGTACCAGAGATTTCAATGTGAAAGTGGTAAAATCTCTTAGTGGTGAAGTTTAGTGGGACTTACACCATCATTCATTTTTCCTTTTCTTTTTTCAGGGCTGGGAAAATTGCATAATTGATGGGCTGAAAGATTAAAATCCTCTTTTAATCTAAATACTGGGAACCACCAATCAATAGCTACAGCAGGTTTCAAGGATACTGCTACTTTTAGATTTATTAAAAAAAAAAAAAAGGAAGGAAAAAGGCACTTGTAGTGGCAAAACTCCTAGAAGATTAAATTTTACAAAATCTGTCTGTCATGACTGTCAATTTCTTTCCTAGAGACACCAAGAATGGAACAGAACTGAAGCACCTGCAACATTTAGCTTGGGCAGGAGGAACGAGGGAAACATGGTGTGGCACAACTCTGTGAAAATCTGATCTAGTGAGTGTCTTTAAGCTATACAAGTAATACATTAAGTCTTATCTGCTTAGGTAGAAAAGAACTGCTATAAAAATTGTTGTATTTCACATTATCACGGAATCACAGAATCATGGAATTTCAGAGTTGGAAGGGACTTCTAGAGATCATCTAGTCCAACTCCCCTGCCAAAGCAAGACTGACAAGAGCACATCACTCAGGACTGCATCCAGGCGGGTCTTGAAAGTCTCCAGAGAAGGGAACTCCACACTCTCCCTGGGCAGCCTGTTCCAGTGCTCTTCCACCCTCATCGTAAAGAAGTTTTTTCTCATATTTGATCAGAACTTCCTATGTTCCAGCTTGTGTCCATTACCCCTCTTCCCATTACTGGGAACTACTAAAAAGAGCCTGTCTCCATCCTCCTTAAACCCACTCTTTAGATACTTGTAAACATTAATAAGATCTCCCCTCAGCCTTCTCTTCTCCAGGCTAAAGAGTCCCAGCTCTCTCAGCCTTTCCTCATAAGGGAGGTGCTCTAAACCCTCAGTCACCTTTTTTGCCCTACGCTGGACTCCCAGTAGTTTCCTGTCTCTCTTGAACTGGGGAGCCCAGAACTGGACACAGTATTCCATTTTTGGCCTTACCAGTGCAGAGTAGAGGGGGAGAAAGACCTCCCTTGGCCAGCTGGGCACGCTCTTCCCTATGCAGCCCAGAATTCTGTTGGCCTTCTTGGTGACAAGGGCACATGGCTTGCTTATGGATTCCTCCACATTAGGCTATTGAGAAATTATGTATTTTGTGTTAAATGTAAATAGCAACTAAAGACTTAATTTTAAAAAAACTAAAAGGCTGAGCAGAAATCCCTAACTATAGTTTCCTCCTTACATTTACCAAGAAGTTTGCTCCCCATTCTGTCTCTTCTGTTAAAAAGCATGAGAAATGACCTTCTTTCTTTTTTTTTTTTTTGTTTTTTTGTTTTGTTTTTTTTGTTTAACCCAACAGCTCTAAAAGCAATTGGGCTTATTTTGTCATGCCTTTCTTTACCTCTAAATTTATGAAACTGAAAATTCTTAGAAAGCCATGCCTGGTACAGCATCTTAAGTGCTCAGATAAAGTCGCAACGCATTACTCCACACATACAGATTCACTTAATATTGCACAGGTTATAAAATAAGTCTTTTCATAGTGATACACAATTTAACATTTTGTGCATATCTAGTGCCAACTCTTCCAGTGTTTCTAGATGATGAGCAGTCCTACCTACCTCTTAACCAACAGATTTCCACCTATTGTGACAGGATTATAACTCTAGAGGTCTAACAACCAAATCAGCAAGTCTTCCACCTTTTCCATTCATACAGGAAAAAAATGTGCTAATTTGTGCTTCAAGCACAAGTAACAGCAAAATGGAGAATAAAATAAGCTTTTTTTTTGAAAATAAATTTATTTGATTTTTTTTTCAAAAGGTTGTATCCTGTATTAATATATATTTGCTTTTTGTCTTGACCAGGTCTGACAGTTCAAAAATCACTGCTTTGGTATACTGTTCCATGTAATTTTCCAACCAGACAAGTACTTAGCTTTTCAATTAGGCTAATATTCTAATTAGACAGGATGTCAAACACATGCCAACTGAAAACTGCAAACTAAGGAAGCATATCAATGTCAATGAACAGCATGTCACAAATATGAAATTGCTTTAGGTAAAGTTTTTTAAAAACAGGTTTCTAAAATTTTGTGTCTGAAAACTATATGCAGGTTCCTAAGTAAAGAAGTATAAAGCTTAAAGCAATACTTACTGTCATTATCTAGTCTACAAATTTTGGCCCTGGTCTGTAACTCGTTTTTCATTATTTTGTTGATGATTCATATTTGATGAAATGCCATGTAGGTTTCAGATTCTACTAATTAAGATCCATTGAAAAAATTGATTTTTTTTTCAATATTTTTTTCTTTTTTTTTTTAAAGATTTACAGAGCTCACCATTCTCCTGTTGCCTCCCAGGTGACATCTCATATAATGAAAATTACATGCAAGTGCAGAGCACTGTTCATTGAAGAAAGGGTGGACGCCAGTGTTAAAGAGTGGGGAAGTGCTATTGGACAAGAGGTAACTACAGTGAACACGGTAAGAGTTATTTAAGCAACTTAGTACTTTCATACTGTCTTTGCCCACTCTTTTTCTTGTCATTCTTCTTCTCCTTATTGACTGACTATGTTGGGGAAAGGCAAATTCAACAGTAAAGCATCTAGTTCTTGAACAGGAGGAGAAGGGAGAAGGTTGGAGATGTGATATGCACAGTTACGTAAGTGGAGTTGCACTGTCTCCTGGAACAGGCTTTTTTTATCCTTTACTGCATTCAAAGCAGAATTAGAAGTGGAAATAGCAATAAAAAAATGCCAAGGCTAAAGACAGATATTTACGTGTTATTTGATTCATTAGAGAAAATTCAGTAAGGTCATCAGCAAGGCACCACTAAACACTTTATAAGACCACATTCAGCTGGTGGTGGACAATTTTATGCAATTGCCCAAAGCTTTAATCAGAGTTGGAACTTGTTTTTAATATACAAAAGTAGATAAAGTGACTCCTAAGCTGGAAAGAAAAGACAGAGTTTGGAGCAGAGCAAGCATGCAAGTCATTAAACATGGTGAAGACTTGGCAGAAGTCTGTTAATTATCTCTGTTCTGTATGAGCATAAACAAACCAGCATTAAAATTTAAATTATTATAGAAAAAATAATCAAATTAATCAGCCAGTAGCAAGTTGTGTGATCTATCTTTTAAAAAGTTTTATTTAAAAAAATATATATTTTGATCTTTAATGGAAAATTGCATTTTCTTTTTAGATAAATGTCTGTATACTTTTTGTAATAATAATAATGATAACAACAACAATAATCATAATCATAATACTACATTCTCCTCATCATCATAGAATCATAGAATTATAGGGTTGGAAGGGACCTCTGGAGATCCTCCAGTCCAACCCCCCTGCCAGAGC